>QJNZ01000279.1:0-105290 GCA_004155055.1 Monosporascus sp. CRB-8-3 | reverse complement strand
CCCCCCCCCCCCCCCCCCCCCCCCCCCCCCCCCCCCCCCCCCCCCCCCCCCCCCCCCCCCCCCCCCCCCCCCCCCCCCCCCCCCCCCCCCCCCCCCCGGATGTGGCGGTAGAGGGTAGCTAGATAGACAAGACGCGTACAGAACTTAGATTATTGCCTTATTCCCGGAAGCCATAGCATGGGCGCCATGGCAGGTTAACATTGCCCGTAAGAGGGCCCTCCAGACTCCCTCGACGTTGCGGGACTCCACGCCGAGCCGATATAGGCATTGTAGGACTCGCCGGCCCGGGGACCTCCTCGGTGGTGTGATGGGTGACGGGGGCTCGCTTCTCCCTCAAAAAAACATCGAAACAGGATCCCTCGGTTTGACGGAAAATGTTATTCTGCTATGATGCTGTATGCTCGCTACCCCCAACGCCCTTGACACACCGGACGGACCCGTCTGATCTTACGTACGCACCCATGCTCGGTTGATCATGATCATATCTGTCTGTGACCACCACGAGCGCAAAACTACGGTCCATCCCGATATACACATACATGGCATACTACACACATGCTACGCTTATACATACTACTTAGAATTCGTATCGGTATTCCGGAACTCCGCAGAGTGTGACTCTTTGCTGCTATCTGGAAGAAGCTCCGAGGGAAGACGAGGCTATCATATACCCTGCTTCATCTGCCAGAGAGCGCTTTTGGCCCGCTCGCGGACGTCCAGCTCGTCGTCGGCGTGGGCGATGTGGTCGAGCCTGCTCACGAAGCCGAGCCGGCGCAGCTCGCTCGACCGCTGTGAGCAGGCCGGAGCGTCGCGGTCGTCGTCCTGCCACGACAGGTTGTTGAGGAGGTGACACAGTGCCAGCCGGACCTCCTTGTCGCCGCCGCCGCGGCTTGAGCTACCGTTGGGGCTAACGCCGGCGCTACTTGCAGAAGGGTCGAGTAGCCGCACTAGCTGCCTGAGCAGGTCCGTCTGCGCCATCACCACCTGGCGGTGCCGCGGTACGCTGGCAGCGATGTGTACTAGGATGTAGATGACCGCCTCGATGACCTTAAAATGGGGCGGGACTACGCGTGTCTCTGTTGTCGCGGTTCCAGTTGTAGCACCTATACCCCTCCGGTTGAAAGGGTGGAGGACCTTGGGCCGCAGCTTCGAGGCGAGAATTTCAAACAACCGATCCTGGCCCAGGGTATTAAACAGATAATCGATCATCTCGGTAGTTTCGTTCGTCGAATCGACGCTACTACTAGAGTGCGACCCGCCAATTAGATTTCTGATGAAGCCGAGTCCTTGCTCCTGGATCGCCAGATCATCGTGCCTCGCCTTACGGACAGGATTCATCTCTGCTTCGCGAAGTGCAGTGAGCCGAGCTTCTGCCATCTGGAGAATGAGAATTTCGTGCTGCTGTCGAGTTGGAGAAGATGCTGCGTAGAACGAGGTCGACAGCCAATTGCGGCCTTGATTCTCTGATAAGCCCATGTCCGTATCCTCATCCATCTCGTCCCCTTTGATCCTTGCCGAAAACAGAGCCTCGTCTTCAGTATCGTCACAAATCAACCGGACTAGCCAGCCAGACTCGAGTTCCTCGACGCATTTCTTCTTGAGCTCGACAGGAGCTGAATCGACCAAGTGTTTCAATGCCCATAGAGCGTTCAGCCGCAGGATTGGGTCCAGCGAGTGCGCATGTTCACACAACAGTTTTAGCACACCGTACTCCACGAGGGACTAGTGTACAACGTCAACACTTGTAGGAGACGATAATATCAGGCTATTGTACTTACATCTCGCATTGGGCTAAAGTTGGTGACAAGATTACAAATTGTGGCTGTAGCTGCGGTCTGAACCTCGACGTCGGCGTGTCGAAGTATTAGCCGAAACACAGGCGCCGCTACCATGTGATCTACCAATGATGTCCGAAGAATATTCACCGAACGCGAAAGCATACGGAGGGCATAGCAGGCTTGAGCAATAACCGACGGCGGGTTATTGCCGTACTCAGAAGGAGCGTCGTCCTTGATGCTCTCATTGACGGGCCATTCCACCTTCCTCTCTTTCGCCTGCTTCGGCTTGCCTGGGGATGGTTGCAGAGACTCCACGATATAGGGAATAGCGTCTTCGTCGATAATGGCTTTCCGATACTCCTCCTTGAAAGTCGCAAGTGCGCCAATAGCCAACAGCGTGCTTGCCCGAATCTCAATCCGACTAGCCAGGCCGGGAAGTTCCTCGACGTCCCCTAGTTGGCACTCCGGGGGAACATTTTCGATGCTTTCCTGGTAGTTTCCATGGGGAGACCAAGGCCGTGGTGCACCCTTTGGCAGCGGGGTGTCGTAAGTATTCTTTAGGATCCTGCACAGTGTCTTAGCAGCGTCGGAATCGAAGGCGGCCTTCTGCAGAGGCTCGCTATCGGTGATCAGCCGGGCTAGGAGAGCAGGCGTCTCCGCAAGCAGGCGGAGTCTTTGGTATCCACTCGTTGTCAGATCGGTCAAGTCATCCTCCGTGACATTAGTCTCAACCTCGTTAAGAGTGTTAAGTAAGACCGGTATAACGAGCAGACCCAAAGTCGCCTCTCGCGATGGATAAGAAAACCCAGCCTTGAAAAGGGAAGTCAGGACCATCGCAGCCGCGATTGACTCACTAGCACCGCGAGACCGCACAAGATGTATCAGCCACGGTATTAGGGGGCTTTCGGCCTCCTCCGTCTCCACGTCGGCGTTGTCCCCTGGCAGATTCCAGGCAGATGAGCTTGTGTAGGATTTGGTTGCCGACCTACCTTTAACATAGGTGGTCTCTTTGGAGGCAGACGCGCCAGGAGGCGAGAAGTTAGTACGAGCCGTCCCACACGAATGACTTGGTACGAAGGGGAGCAAAAGATCCATCGGGTCACTGTCCATTCGCCTCGTAGGCCTTAGGCCGGGTAACTCGGGTGTTTCCGAGGGCATTTCGGAGTACATTTTCCAATCATGCCTGGAGTTAGGAAATACAGCTAGTATGGATGGCGAGAAAAGCAATTTGCAAGCTCTAAATGGAGAGTCGGTGATGATGGCAGCGATGGCGCCAAGAACGTTCCCCAAGCCGCGGTCAGACCTGGCAGGCTGAGGTATATAGTCGGATAGACCTGAAGACTTCGCTAGGACTTCGGCTTTCGGTAGCACATATCCACCGGCGACTGCAAATGTTGCTAGCCTCGTAGCAAGGGCGTCGAGGATGCCATTACTAACCATCGCCGTCTGATGGCGGTCTTCGCGGCAGAGCTTCCTGATCAAATTTGCCACAATGGAGGCCTGGGCTTCACTTTCGGGGGTCGGGACGGGCTGCGACAGAATGTGAAGAAACAACTCGAGTTTGTCATTGGCGAATATTATATCGGCTAAGGGGGTTTGAAAAGAAGGCGCAGAGGCTTCCGCAACGGACTGCAGTACACGGAGAGCGGCCAGGACGATTTGCGGTTGTTCGCTCCGAAGGCAAGAAGGGCTCAAGAGGGCGGGTAAGGTCCCAGCAGCATGAAGTGGCGGGAGAAAAGAGGAACCAGCTGGGAAGAGAGATACTTGTCAGTGGTCAAGCGAGCCATGCGTGGGAGTGAGTCTCGTAACGTACCGTTAGCGAAGCTTGCAAGAAGCTGGATGGCGTGCAGTCGTGCAGTCTCCTCGTGGGCGAATTCCCTTGACGTACCAGAAACTTGTCGCGCGTCTTTCCCGATCGTGTTCGCATCCGGGGCGGAGGTGACGATGTTGACAAGAATCCGTATTATGCCCCGACGCACCCAACGCTCCTTTCGTTGGCTGTGGCCAACCACATCATTCTTGACACATCTAAGGGCAGCGATCCTGTCGGAAAAAGGAGAATTCAGCTGTGATAATATTGAATTCGCATCGAAGGCTTTCGCCATGGTAATATAACTTCGGTCAACAACGGCGTCGTCCGTGTCGTCGTCGTTGTCGTTGTCCTCGCTATCGTAGTGCGGATCGCCTAAACGCTTTGGAAGGGAACTTAACCCCAATGACTATCTATGTAGGTATCTTTGACCTAACCGCAGTGACTCGGTGCTTCGTTTTGCGGCTGAGCAAATCTGACTGTCGGCGCAGGTATTATTATCGATGTACTCAAACGTCTAGTGCAAATATGGGTCATAAAAGTTAACGGTTGTCAAATATCATTATACGCTATGTCACATATATCCAGTAGGTAGAGCTCTAGTCAGTATTAGGAATGTATGTAGCCGGGACTTCTCCAACTTAAATAGATACTTGCAGATAAGGCTAATGCAACTATATCTCATTATTTTATCCCCGTTTATATGCATACTGATCCGATCCCAATACCCGCTCTCCGTTGTGTGGGCGCCCGCCATTCCGAACGCCACTCCCGAAACGCTCTGAACGTCGAGTTAAGCCACCGTTATACAGAAACCAGCCAGAACCCGTTATCCCAGAGACTATACATCCTGTGGCACATGACTAAACCTCATTTGAACAGCACCGCATGACCTAGGCAAACTTTCGTAGTTTTCCGTTGCTTAATATTCGTTTGCATAAGATCATAAAGGGACCGAAACCACTTAATCACCATTGCTCAAACCATACAGCACTAGCATGTGGTACTTTCAGGGTTATGACAGTTTTTATCGGCCTATCCATACAGACCTATCATATTGCTCCTAGAAAGATGGTCCCCCTATTCTTCAAAGCCGACGGATAAGACTCCAGTTCCACGACTGTAATTTGCTCCAAATGAATTACCGTATTCGCCCAAGGTAGTCGATGTCCGCGGGTCAAAATCACTGGTTCGAATGGGTATTGTGAAACAGCCCTCCGACAAGCAGTCCGTGGAAATCTTGGATTCCTGCTATCAGTTTAATCCTTTATTCCCTGGCCTCTTGGTCCCTCCTCCGGAGCTGTTATATGTTTCCCCCCCCCTCCCTTTTATTTAGGTTGGCTCTAAAACAAAGAAAGAAACCAACATGGAGCCTCCCTAATACTCGGCATGAATTTATTACTGTCGAAGCTAACAACGGCGAGAACAAAGTAGAGTTATTTTCTTGGTACAAAAATACATCGAGACAATACAAATATGTCCGTTCAGAGATCAACGGAATCAGAGAGTCTTTGTGACGTCGAGACATTATCTAACTGAGTTACTGCTATCCACAAAGAACTTAGGGTAATCTCCATATACTAGAGAATCCGTTCAATATGTCGAGTCTTGCCAGAGCCCGAGCGAGGAGGGTCTTGCGCTTTTTCAGAAACAGCTCAGTAGGCCGACCCAGGTACCGCTTCGCAGGGTATCGCCCTAGGGTGTCAACGGACTTAACTCCAGAACAGCTATCCCTTGTCAACTTCAAGAGAACGGTCGCCGACTTCTTCACCAACGAGCGCTACAGCTTCGCAAAAGAGTTGCCGTCCGGGATTCAAGGCGGGGCCATCGTCATCAGCGAACGAGACGAACTCGGCTTACAACTTCGAAAGCTCGTGGCAAAGTTCGGGAACTCAAGGTTCGACGATGAGGACCTGCGAAGCGAGATCGGGTGGCTATCTATGCTCAAAGGCGCACCGCACATCGTGCAAATCGTCACGACCAAAAATATCAGGCCGCACCCCCAAAAAACTCAAATACCCCGACGCCCTATACTCGTCACCGAGTATGTACCGAACGGGACACTTGGCGACATGATGGAACGGGTGGAAGAGAGTGACGGGGACGCCGCAGTGCCAAATAGAATCCTTTGGTTCATCTTCCTCTGCCGTAAGCACTCTCGGTACAGAGCAGCCGGGATGATCTCCGGTATACGATGTGCCTAGCTAACAATCCGTCTTCCGATAGTTGCGCGAGGCATAACAGCATTAGCATATCCTCTAGGGAACTTTGGCGTGGGGTTTAGTGAAGAAGTCCCCATAGAAGACGAGTTCATACCAGCGGGGACCGAACCGATTAACCTCGTCCACGGCGATCTGCATCTAAACAATGTCGTGGTCGGAGAATTGGACCCTAGACACAACGAACATTGGCTTTGCCCCATCATCAAAGTTCGTATTTTCGGATGTTACTGGCACGCGGACTATATAACGAAACGGACTAACGCACCGGCAGTTAATCGACTTCGGGGCGGCCAAACAATTAACGCTGACTCATCCCAGGTGAGTACATCCGCTGTCGAGCAAAGGTGTTTATGAACTACGACATGGCTGAGAACTTGTCTAGGCTGGGTAACAAAACTGGTATCGCAGAAAATATATTCAGTGTTGGACGTGTGAGTTGCGCTGCCCTAGTACCACAACTCTGGTTACTGGATATTCAGCAGCGGACACTTGCTTACCTGCTTCTCCCCGAACATAGGTGATGCAAGAACTAGCGGACAGGCTCGCGAGTGCCCCGCCCTTGGAAGCCGAACTACGTGACCTTATCAACCGGTGCCTGAAAATGAACTTGATGACGCGGCCATCGTTGGAGGAACTAGAAAAGGTCCTTGAAGAGGGTATTCGGTCCGGCTCACTTGATTATCAGGAAAAGAGAACTCCAGTCGCGTTTAACGAATCAACTATCGCATTGGAGCGCTGGGTCAGGGAGTTTATTTTCGATGCTAAAAG
This sequence comes from Monosporascus sp. CRB-8-3, assembly GCA_004155055.1. Lineage (NCBI taxonomy): Eukaryota > Fungi > Ascomycota > Sordariomycetes > Xylariales > Monosporascus > Monosporascus sp. CRB-8-3. The sequence goes on along the minus strand of QJNZ01000279.1, from coordinate 98,712 downwards.
CGAATCGACTGGAAGACGCCTTAGCATTTAAGTTAGAACAAGATGATGAAACGTTGAAAAGGGGGAAGTCGTCTGGCACGGTTATTCTCGACGCTCGCGCCCATTAATTATTAAACCAGGCTCGAGGAATCCATCTGAAAAAGAGACTTAATTGAATAATTAGCAATGATGGAGTAAACAGCTACGCTGTCAAATAATTCGGTAGTGTCTGAACTTAGTATTAATTAATCCAGTACCTCGTATATAATTGTAAATGTATAGTGTTAATGTGCTTGCTGCACGATGGTCCTCGAGATTGATGAGATTCTTGAACCTCAAATGAGTCACTACGACCTGGAATCATACATACAATGGCCAATAAGGTAAGAGCAGTCAATATCAATAATCCCGGGCGCTCGTTTCCCTAAGTATAAATGCTAAATATATTCGTGATGAGTGAATCAGTCTTCGCAACCCCTAAGAGTCATCATCGTATCATGTGCAAGTAGCCATTTATGTCACCGGAGATGGAAGTCGGAGACTTAGGCCTCGCTGGACCGTCCTTAACAGGTACACATTCAACACCGTAAAGCAACGAAAAGTTATTTGGCAGGCTGCCGACGTTAACCCGCGTTGTACGGAACTCGGCTGCTGGCGGTCAACGATGGCACTGCGTATACCGTATTATCCCTCAAAATACGGAAAAAGCTAATGCAAGTTAATGCAAGTCGCTGCAAGATGCCCCGATTTTTACGTAATGTAAGTTTAATTATAGCTAGCCTACGATTGCCATTAACTGGATTCAGCTAGATGATTATTCCGAAAGCTGAGGTATCTTCGACGCTTAACTGTAAATAGTTTATGCCAGGCGCCAGCGGTTTCCGGATTTTGAGGGATAATACGGTGTATTTATGCTCTTCGTATGGCGGTTTCCTGAATTATGGATAAAGGGGAGCCGACAATTGCAGACTAGAGCTAAGCCATTTGGAGACTTGGTAGGAACTGACGGAATCAATGAACACCAGGAACGCTTGGCACTGCAGACTGGACTCGTGCTGAATGTTAATTGGTATACATTGTTTATAAGTACTACTTCCTGTTTCCTGGAAAGCATATTGGGTGATCCTCGTCCTGCTGTATAACTGCACTTGGTGAACCTTACACGTGGATACGCTAGCGATCTACGCAGGCAGGTCATGGACAAAATAATTGTCACACTTTGCTCTTTACTTCCTTACACCTTAGGGAGATAATATCAATGAATAAGACATTTTATACCTGACGACATCAGAATATACAGTACTTGATAGGTTAATAAATAACCTTTTCTAACGCGTTTTAGTTGAATTTTTACGATTTTTGCAAACAGTTCCATCGGAATAAGTGGCTCTGAATCTGTGTGGGGGTTTGTCAATTATTTTGTCCACGACCTGGCAGGTAAGAGGTATAGGGAGAGGGAAAGAGGGGGTTAGGTCCGATTCCTAACGGCGGTAGTGATCTTCACTATTTTGACTCAGCTGCAAGGTAGACACAGTCGGAGGAGGCACGGCACCCATTCAGGTCCGGTGTCTCCACAGCCTACAGGGCAGTTGATAAGCCCTAGAATCAGGTGCCGACAACGCAGCGTATCAGGAGAGCCTAACGCTGCACGATCTGTCACCTCCATGTAACTTAAATCGAATTTCCTTATGCATCCCGTTGTCTGTACGTAATCAATCCATCTCTAGATTCCGAATCGCAATTCTACCTGGGACGAGTTTTCATAATTTCTAATTTTCCCTCTCCGCCCTGAATAGCTCTTGAAGCCGAATCGAAGCTTAGGTTTTTTGACTCTCCCCAGACTAGGGTAAAAAAGAAGAAACCAAGCGGCCTTCGCCTCACCATCCTTTCATTTCAACTTTCTGTACCTTTCCGGTTGTAAGACAAAAAGACGCAACTTTTACTTGGCTCTGGAGGGGCACTCTTCTTCCGCTCGAATTTTCAACCCAACTCAAACTTGCCGCCCACTTTTCCAATGAGGTGGCAGGTGTTAAGTTAGGCCCAACTGCTTGCAACTCCTGGTTCAACGCGCCGGAGACCAGAGGAAAAGTATAATAAGATGCTTCCGACGATTCGGCGTCGCGGGGGATCATGTTGACTTCGTCTCCAATTGCGCCTCGGGCCACCAACGCATCGCCGAGGGCTTTTCACTATGCTGCTGCTCCCACCGCTGCCGCCGTTTCCTCTGCGACACATTTGACTCGCTCCCCACATCATTCACCAAGGTCCCCGAGGGTGATTGCGCCCCTATCGCGCCGCCATTCCAAGACGACCATAGCCCAGCCTCCCCCCCGCGAGTCGCCCAGGTCCTCCAAACAATATGTGGGAGTCGATGCCGGGACGCAGTACTCACCGATGGAGCCTTTCGACCCCACGGTGCCCTTACGCCCAGAACCATCTCAGGCTGGTCCTAGAAGACCGCGCCCCACCGCGACGACTGTAGCCCATTCAGGACCCCCGTCCGCCGTACCAGAACCCCCCTCAGAACCGAGCATATTGCCGGCGAAACCAGAAGACCCCCGCACGAACGCTCTGTCTCCAGGGAAGCGGCGAAAGTCTCATGACATCGCGTCTGCCCACTCGTCTTCGGTGGTCGTAGCGAGCCAGCCTAGTTCCCCCAAACGGTCCAAGCCAAACCAGGGCCCTCCTAAGCTCTTGCCTCTGAGGTATGAGCTATGCGACGTGGAGGACATGGTGGTCCTCATCGCGAATATGCTGGGCGAGCTGATCGAAACGAATGATTCGATAGCCATGAAAAGTGGCCAACTTACGAGATTCCATTCAAGGTACGTGTCAACAAAACTTTGTACTGCCGCAAAACTAAGAACCCTACCGTTTAACCCTTGCACACAGAACAGCACCAGGCATCTCGGTTCCCGATTACCTACATCGACTGGCGAAACATGCCACTTTAACACCGCCGCTTTTGTTGTCTATGGTATACTATATTGATCGCCTATGCGCTTTGTACCCGGATTTCACCATAAACACGCTCACGGTGCATCGATTTCTGATAACCGCCGCAACAGTGGCCGGGAAGGGACTGTCGGACTCTTTTTGGAACAACTCGTTTTATGCACGCGTAGGAGGTGGCAAGGTTGCAGAGCTAAAGCTCTTGGAACTCGAATTCCTATACCGGGTGGATTGGAGGATAGTTCCGAATCCGGAAGTCCTCGTCGCCTACTACAAAGGGCTAGTTGAACGGTGTGACGGATATATCCTCGAGGGCGACGAGGCTCCAGAAGTGGCAGACGATGAGGAATCCGATGGAACGGATGCGGAGAACGGGAGCGACTTGTCGCCGAAGGACAGTGGCAGTCAAGAGAACATTAATAATTAGGGCTGGGTGGCATACTCGGTGGAAAGCAGCCTCCTGCCCCTCAGCAGCTTCGCTAACGGGCGCTTTCAGGCTAGGATGATAGGCATAAATATTACGATTGCCACACGGAGACATTAGGTCCAGAAGGAAAACAGGCATTTGCATTATTGGTTAAAGCGGTAATATTTTGGGTTCCCTGGGGGCGCGTTGATGCATCCTGGATTAATACCTAGGGTTGGTATGTTTGCTCCGTGACCCTTGCAACGAGGGTGGTGCAGGGGCTGGGGAATGTTCAAACATTCTACATTAGAAGGCAGTGTTCTCTTTGCATCAGCGCTGCAGATACCGGGCGCATATGACGTTATGAAGTTATGGTCCGTATTTCATGACCTGCATTGATATTAAACTTACACGATTGGCAATTTAATATACGTATGAGCTGTAGACGGGCACGTGGTGTAGATCTTTTGAGGCTCCGTCAGCCTCGCTATGACGAGGTGGTATTGAGGTTCTGTAATTGTACGTTCCGTGGGGCGCTCTACTGGACCTAGAGTAAAAGCACCAACCAACCAGATTCAACACTGTGGGCACCTATCAGGTCGCCACAATGCAACTTAAGAGGATACATACGTAGCAATCAAGACACCAACCTCTGAACCGGGACAATCTTTGCGACGTCTACCTACTTAGGCAAAGACCTCGACAACTGAGAAGACGACAAGCGGAAACACCACGTCGACGTCGATTAAATTGACGCGGAACACATGAGGCCCTCGACGGCATTCTCGGGCCTCGCCGCCCTGGCCCTGGCGAGCGTCGCCAGCTGCGCCGCCAGCGAACGAACCGCCACCATCTACGTCCAGCCGATCTCGCCCGGCAGCGCAGCAGCACCAGCACCGCCCATGCCGCTCGCCACGGTCCAGTACAAGACGGATCCCCCATCATCATTCTCACCGTCGTCCAAATCACCAGCCGGCGCGGACGCGGAAGCAGAGGACGCCGACGCCGAGGTCCGCATCCTGTCGTACGAGGCGCCCGAGCTGCCGGCGGACGCGCGGCTGCTGCGCGTCGGCGTCTACGACCCGTCGCGCGGCGCCTGGGCCTCGGGGACCACGCTCGCCGGCGCCGAGAACCTCGCGCGCGGCTACGCGCCCACGCTGCTGCTGAGCGTGGAGGGCAAGGGGGACAAGGCGGCGGTGACGAGCGCCGCGCTGCGCGGCGTCGCCGTCGACGCCGGCCACACCCGCGACTTCGGCCCCAAGGCCGCGCTGCTGCGGCCCGCGCCGGGACGCCAGGTCGACCTCGATAAGCCCGTCGTCCCCAGGGCCCCCGGCCAGGGCGAGCCGGAGCCCGAGAAGAGTCTCTTGCAGAAGTGAGTCCCAATGTCCAGATCCGGACGCGGAGCCCGAGCCTAGGTACTTGCTCGATTGGTTGATTACTAACGCTGTGCTGTGCAGGTACTGGTGGCTGATCGCTGTCGTTTTGTTGCTTACGATGTCTGGCGGTGGTGAGGGCGGCAAGTGATGCGTGTGGATGTAAGCTAAGCAGCCCATGAATAGACGATGCATTTGAACGACGTTATATCTGACATCGTGCTGTCTACGTGTACCGCTCTAACATACAAGCCCCTCCTTTTTTTCCAGCGTTTGCTACCAAGGAGCGGGTTTAAGTGATGTCTCCATTCTATGAGAGAGCATTAGGAGTTGGAGTGCTTTTAGTCTCGAAGGGTGGTGGGTGATGGGTGACGGGTGATAGGAGAAGCATTCATGGGAAACGCCGGGCTCTTCTCATATGCATCCTACATCGGCCATGTCCGCTTCCACGTATAATCTATCATACTTGTCTAATGGGGGCACATAGCTACCTAACGTGGAATATTGCAACTGGCTGCAGCTGCCGCTGCGAGGAGACCACAGGTACCGAAGCACTATATGTGGTCTAGACAGGGCGGTACGGCTGCCAGGCCGAGTGCCAGCAAGGCAAGCAGGAAGTAGTTTGGCGCTAATGGCTCTTCAAGCAGGCGGTGAGGCGACAGCTGGCAGAATCGCGGTCCACTGGCGCTACTGCCATCTCTAATCGTGTTAGCGCGGTTGTCCCGCAGACCCTAAAGTTTAGGTAGAGCCGGTCGGTAACTGGCAACTTAAAATAAACAGTTCTTGCAGCTGCTCTCTCCTCTAGGGTTCCCTTTTCCATTTCTAAATCTAAAAAGTTACCCTAACCAAACATCCCATCCACACCTGCAATTCCAACCAATTGCGATTTTCGGCGATTCTGATTGCATCGGGCAAAACCACACTCTTCCTCACCTAATTCAATCCGCCTCGCGCACTCAGCTAGCCACCCTATCAGATCACCGTCATCCCATTTCGCACGCGACCTCACGATGTCTACCGAGAACGGCACCACTGTCCCCGGCCAGGATCCCACCACCGTCGCCGAGCCCGTTGAGACCAAGGGAAAGGGCAAGGCCGTCGCAACTGAGGAGCCCGTTGATACGTCGATGGACGAGGACGAGTCCGAGTCCGAGGAAGAGGTAAGTCGAGATGATTTCTCAACCAAGTATGATTACACATTGTGAACGCTATACTGACGAAGACGTGTTCAGGTCGCCGATGCTGGTAAGCGCCCGCAACCACAGCACTACTGGACCGGAGTGCCCTGTACTGACACCAGTTGAATAGCCGAGGATGAGGAAGAGGACGGCATGGATGAGATCGACCTGAACAACATTGTCGAGGGCGGTCGGCGGACCCGAGGCCGAGTGATCGACTGGGCCAAGGCTGCGGAGGAGAACCCTGCCGAAGACGATGACGATGACGAGGAGGACGACTTCGAGCCAGAGAAGGAGAAAGATGACGATAAGATGGACGAGTCGTAGGTTTTATTTTTTGGTGTGTTGTCCACACCTTCCCTTGATTTTGAGCGTCTAGTCACGTCGGCGTCACTTTCCGGTAGTCTGGTCAAAGAGGAACCTCAAGAGGAAGAAAACAAAATCTTTTGTCTGGCATTTGCATATAGGGCTTTGCGGTTCCGGACACCGCTCGATGGCAGCATAGGAAGGATACCGGGCCTCGGTAGATGTGCATCCTCTTTTCCAGATGGTGAAATTAGGTAGGATCTCCAGATGCAGATACGGGCGTGCATATGGGAAATAAGAACTTAGAAAGATGTCCTATGGGCAATGAATGACACTTCACTGCGCTGACGTGATGGGATCTCCCTGAGATCAGCTTCAGGCCGCCCTCGCCGGTCCATTCTACATCGATCTCGTTCTATTTTGCGTATAATACTTTGGGACTACTCCTTAAATAGCTTCAAACTCACATTTATAAAGTGAAAAAGTCCAAACCAGATATATCAGATTCATATGCCAGACGACAATTATAGCAATGGGTTTCGAGAAGCACCTTTTTAAATCAAACTCATACGCGCATTTTAATGCTATGCCGAGGAAAATGAATCGTTTTCTAAGAAGGGAAAGCATAAAAATTGGCTGTTAGATGCCTCGTAGACATAATAGGTAAGTTTCGAGGCCCTTCTTTCAAGCTTTGCTGACTAATAAACAATAGGCACGGGGAAATGTCGTCTTCTCCACCTATTGGAGGGAAGCAGGGACATCTTATTGCCGTCGTTGCCTTTGGTATGTAAGAATTGCGTGCATTTTCCCGCAAGTGGTTAGGAAGAGCCGGTAGGCACCTAGCGGTCAATTCGTTTATATACTTGCGCTCGAATTTAGCGGCTTCCTAGCTTTGTAATGCCGAGCGTGGCAACTTGAACGGGGCCGTGTGTCCACTCTTCCCGTGAATATTCGGATAGGGTGGTATTGGGCCCGTGGATAATGACGACAGTGCCTCAAAGGATATTTTGTATTATAAATACCATTGCTTAGCAAGCCAACCATTCCGAACCCCTTCAGAAGGGCGAAGTCATACATATGTATGTATATATATAGACGGACAAGACACACTATGAGCCAAATCCAAGCCGGTCCATAGCCTTCACAATTATCTACATTGACTACACCAGGGCGGCACAGCGGAGCCTCTGTCTTCTCGCACCGTAAGATTTAATTACTTAGCTACAAGCATCGCGCAACTAAAAACCACCACCAACCACTCGTGGTCTCTTCTCCTCCTCGCCCCAAGTAAGTTAAGAGCCGCAAAGCCGACAACATGACGACGGCCGTCTTTAAATACATCGACCTCTCGGCGCAGGCGCCCGGCACGAAGCCCTGGACCAAGGTGGACGGCAGCGCCACGAACTACGGCACCCGGCAGGTGACGCGCCCTGTGGCGGACCTGCGGGGCGCCCGCGACCCCGCCGACTTCACGCTCGACGGCGCCGGCTTCGCCCTGCTCCGCTCTCCCGCCGCCGAGAAGGAATTCGTCGACGACGCCGCCGTGCGCGGCGGCTACTACGCAGAGGTTGAGGCCCGTGAGTACCACCAGTAATAACCTTACCCTGCCTTTCCGAAGTATTTTCTCCTCTACCCGCCAGATGTGATCTCATCTAGGAAAGGACAAGAGTGTTGACTCCGGACGTTCGCTGCAGTGTTGCGCGCGCACTACCCGGGGATCAAGAAGGTCGTCATCTTCGACCACACGATCCGGCGGCGCACGCCCGACGCCGCCCGCGGCCCCGTGCAGGCCGTGCACGTGGACCAGACGTCCGCGGCGGCCGCGGCGCGCGTGCGGCGCCACCTCCCCGCCGAGGAGGCGGAGGAGCTTCTGCGCGGGCGCTTCCAGATCGTCAACGTGTGGCGGCCGATCGGGCACCCCGCGTCGGACCACCCGCTGGCCGTGATCGACTGGCGGAGCACGCGGCCGGCCGACTTCGTGCCCGTGGACCTGCTGTACCCGAAGCGCGCGGACGACGACGACGACGACCGCGGCAAGGAGGTGCGGCCCGACGAGGCCAGCCTCGCCTCGACCGAGGGCTACGAGGTGAGGGGCGAGACTCTCGGCGTCCTGCCGAGCGAGGACCACCGGTTCTACTACGCCCGCGACATGGCGCCCGACGAGGTCCTGCTGCTCAAGTGCTACGACTCGTTCGGCGAGGGCGAGCAGCCCCTCGGCCGCCCCGGCGTCGCCGTCCGCACGCCGCACACCGCGTTCGAGGACCCGCAGACCTCCGCCGACGCCCCGCCGCGGCAGAGCATAGAGGTCCGGTGCTTGGTTTTCTATGAGTAGGTAGCTAGCCGGGCATTCGGCGCCGCGGTGGGGGCTTGCCTACAGAGAGCTGTATGTAGTGCGTTGAAGGACCGGTAATGAGTTTCACGTAGCGGGTGCAACATATTCTACATACATAAATGTCAAGGACTGGATTGTGTCGCAAAGGTCAGCATGCATCCGAACTTCCATGTCATGGTTATATATGCCTCACAGACGACGTTTTATGAAATTTGGGCCGGACGCCTTAACGACACGCAAATCCCCTCTTGCTCCTTTACTCGACTTGCTGGCACCTCGGGACGATAACAGAATAGAATCTCACTATATACGAAGCCCCGAAGATTTTCTAGAACATGGGTAGTGGATATGAAGGCGTGATTCGGCGTATGCCGGACCCAGTTTCAGGATTGTCGAACTAAGGCATCCCTCGCTTCCGGCACACTCAGAACTCGTTCACTCCGCGGGCAGAACTTTACAATTGAATTTTAACCCAGCGTCTTCTTACACAGATTACGATCCCTTTCTCTCGCTATTCTCGCGTCGTGTTTTGTATGCTTGTTATATACCCCTAGATATTTTTTTAAGCTACAGGTTTCGTGAGTGGTCCAAAATAAGTACACTTTAGCAAAGTCCTAGACATTGTATTATATCAGGTACACAAGAACGAAGACGGAAATCTCATACTTAATATCCAGGCTCGAAAAATATGGCTGCTCGCCGATTCAGACGAAGTATGGGTGGCTGAGAGAACTAACTTTGCCCCTGAGGGTCTGATGGGCGATTCTCCACCACCGGGCTGTCGTACGATCTCCCGCGGAATAAAATAACGAATCTTAGAGATAATGGGAACTCGGATGGTAAGGAACCCGTCAGGAAATTACTGAAGTAGTGCTATTAATACGGTTGCCATATCTCGCTCGGTATATAACTGTTGAGCCCCTGCCAATGGCCATATAGGGCTAAACCCGGTACCATCTCGGCTCTTAAAAGGTTAGCACGTCCTGAGCACATTCTAAATAGGGGCAACAACACTAGTTATTTTCTATACCTACGTCGTTCAAGGTACAAAGTGTAATACAGTCATTCTCGGTATAAATCAGAGCTACGATCACCTGAGACCATTCGCTATGGAACGCGAAGAGTAGCCTGAATCGAAGAAGTAAAGCTTAAAAGATATTTGTCCCTTGATCTCCTCTCTAATGTAACAACACCATCACTCATCACGGCTATATCTGCTCACACTACCTAGCTGGTCTCTTTATTATGCCCTTATAAATGAACCGGGTTCGGTTACAGCTTAACGAAGCTACAGCTTCCGAAGTAGAATCATGAGCAGGCGTCTTCAATGACGATTCTTTTGGCCGTCTGACTGAAATCCCCTGCTAAGGCTTCGCAGACCCTTGCCAGTCACATCTTCTCCATTCTGAAATGTAAGGCGTGCCGTTTCCTCGGGGATATGGCGGCACGCGTCCCAGAGAACCAAAGATCGGTAAACCCAATGACACGATAGGGCTGATCTGACCATGCGTGAGAGTCCCCCTGGTCAAAGATACCGCTCATTATGTCGATTCCCGATGAAGGTTTGCATGAGAGATACTGAATATAGAACGCAGGGATCGTTGAATGGATAAACATGGTATCGACCGCCTCGCTCACTGGAAGTGACGACGTGACCGTATATGCTACAATTAGAACGGATTGCCTGCTATCCGCCGGCGCCTACACTCTGCAGTCGGCGTATGCCAGAAAATACTACATCCCTACCTCCTGCGGCCCGGAAGGCTCTTATATTCCAATTCCGGCGTTTAATCTTTTTAACAACATTAGCCTTTCATTTCGGGTAATAGTATCCAACAAACGAAGTAGTAGTGGCAGTGGCAGAGGGTGAGCAACGGTGACGAGGACGGCGGCATCGCGCGCGCTTCGTGAATTTTCGTGCTCGTTGCCCGGTTCGGGACGCTCAGCGATTTACCTACCCATGCCGGCAATAAGGGGGTGTCGCATCGGATGGGCGAGCTTCCCTGCATGTCCAACACTTCGAAACGAAGTTCCGGACTGCAAGGGGAAGAGAGGGAGACGAAACAGGGTGCCAAGAGAATGACGCGCAGAAACCACGCCGCTCCGTCGCAGCTGAAATAGAAAAAAAGAACCCAGACGCCACATTCGATAATTGTATGGTTCGAGGGAGACCTGCACGTCATCCGGGACCCCTGGCCGAATCGACGCGCCCGAGCGGCAAAGGGTAAAGGGGGGGAAGGGAAGGGGGAGGAGCAGGGATTAGGGCACGGCGCGGGCGCCTAAGCAGTCAATAGTTGACAAGGACGCTAGTCCCTCAGGTGCTACCCTTCGTTCCTCTTCTTTCCCGTATCGGGAAGACGGTGGTTACCGCAGTAGGTAGGGTTGCATCGCTCCCTCAAACCCCTGGTCCCCGTCGCCGCCGATATATCGAGGCTAATAGCCGCGGCTGGTGGTTGCATCGGTCCTGCAGGTCATTATTACGACGCATTCGAGAAAGTAATAACAAGCGGGCAGTGGCAGGCTGGGGTCGGGTTCGAAGTTGCGCACCTGCAGACTTGGCAGATAGATCATTTTTTCTTTTCTCTGTTCTGTTCGCTCGGTCAGCGGGACCCTTCTTCTGTTCCTTGCCCACGAAAACGAAGATTTCTATAAATATACCTTTCCCCTTCACCATGCACACATACGCGCACACCCGAGCGTAGTACAGAGCACTCGGGGTGCTGAAAAGGGGAAGCCCACCTCCGCTGTGGGAGGTGCGTGAAGAGCAAAACTAAGGCCGTGAGGAAATATTCAATATCAGATGACACCAACCAAGCCAGGGCGGTCACATAACCGGCCGTCGAAAGAAAACGAACATTCAGCCGTGTCATCCGGTCCGCGAAAATTCCGCTCTACCGTACACATACCGATACATCACTTAGCCGGTAAGCAGCAGTTAGCGCCTAGACGTGGCACCGAGCTATTTTCCTCGTTCAAGGGGGCGCCGGTCAATTTACGACGAGGACGAGGACGAGGTAGGCAGGCGGGATGGTGGGTTTATCCTGTTCTAATATCGATTCACAAACATACACCCAGTGGTATGTATAAGTCGATCGGGTTCCTGGAGGCCGGATCGAGCATATAGGGAGTAGTCGTAGCAGTGACAGTAAGCCCGGATGTTATTCACCCGCCAGAATAATCGCGAAGGGCGAGACAAAGATGGAGTCGCCGTTAGCCACGCCGCGGCGAGAATTGCCGGCGCCACGCAACGTAATCAGTCAGGTAAATACTGATGTTGAGGCCTCGGCTTCACGGGTCAAGCCGCCCTACCATGTAGATAAGATGCATGCTTAGCTCCAGGTACACGACGATAGCGCATGCTGTTCCGGCGAAGCAGTAAATAAAAGTCACATGCCGCTCGTTGGGGGGAAGGGCGGAGGGTGTAGCAGCAGCCTTACGGATTGCATCACATCGTTTCTCGTCGCGCACCACGGTTCGTCATCCACATCCAGGTCGATATCAGCAGCGGCAGTAGGGGGGGACACGAAGGGCGGGTGGGCGAGACGACGACGAACCACGAGGCACCCACGGGGGGGAGATCTGCCAGGACTTGACGCGCGGCCCTGGGCAACAGAGAGGCAGACAAGCGCGGATATTAATATCCGGCCTGGAAGTGAAACAAATAAACCGACGCCCAATGGATGCACAATGGGATATGGGAACGGCATATCCCGAACCCAGAAAAAGGTACACAACGACGTCGCCGTTGGCGTTATCGTCGTCGAGCGGCGCGGAGATTTGTGCCCAGCGACCGGACGTCGCACGCACAGCGGAAACAGCAAGCACGCTTGCCCAATCGTACAGGCCCGACTGACTTAGGGTACGTTATGTCGGGGTCGCGCAAGGTGACTTTCCCCCTAATAATCCTGCTTACTCGCATATACATGCGTATACGCCGGGTACTGCCGCGGATGCAACTCGAGGGACCACCCGCGGGTTATAGATGCCCTCATTCCAAAATTATGACAACCCTTTTTGGGTAGAAACACCTCCCCGTATTGGAGTGGTACTATCTGAAAGCGCCATATCAGCAACAGTCCCGTAACCACGTAAGCACACCTAGGTGTAGATTTTGTCTCCGTTCGCCTGCCGCCGGCCTGTAATGTATATATATGCCGTGCCCGGGGATGGGCGAATCATAAAACCTCCGAGGGGACAGTCAAATTGGGAAAGCCGGTTGTCGTGTAGGTGGGCGCCGTCCGTCGTGTTACAACCACATCTGCCTGAGCTGGGTAGGGCGGTTTTCTCTCGCCCGGCAACGAGTAGGACGAAAATGGTTTGTCGTGTTCATTGCCCAAGGGGCGCGGACGCCGACATGGTGCATAAACGCAAGAACGCCAGATCTTTTGTGTGTGGCTTGGAATGGACCCTCTTCGACGGCTGTTTCCTACATGAGCGGACTGGGGCCGGATAGCTGTAATGTCGAAACTTCTTCGTATTTTCCTTGTGATGGCGCTTCATTCCTCATGTGTATGTACGTATTCGTTATTGGCTGTTGCCGGCTTAACGGTGCTCGAGGCGAGCCGTGGTGCCAGAGACCAACGAGCAAGGGATGATCAGTTGGAAATCCATGGACTAAAGTCCTTGGTGAACAGACGTGCCAAATATCTAGGTGGAGCGCCTGTCCGTTCTTTGTAGGCAGTAATGTACATATTTCCCGTCCTTCCTTTCCACATGCTTTAACGATGAAAATGTTCACCGCCCAATAACTCCTTTCCCTCTCTCTATCCCACCGTACCCGTAGATGCATTTTGACCGCTATCATGGAAATGTCCCGTAAATGTATGTAGATACCTAGGTAGGCTCGGAAGTTGGTACATTTCAAGTAAAACACAGTGAATCGAAGGACGGTGGCCTAATCCGATCAACGAAGATCGACCACGCTCGCTTTTTTGGCCCTTTCTGTAGGTTCCTCGGTGCGGGATTCGGGTTCTGCCGCCTGATTTTAATAAACCGTGACGGGGGAGGGACGCGTTTCGCTGATATCTCATAGACGTCACTATAGGGAGGTCGAGATCTTCGGGTGGAGAGATCCTGATGGTTTGGTAGCGCATTAGACCTGATGGTCGCACGGGCGTTTGACGGTAGAAGAGGCCGGCGGGTTCTCGTGACAGCAAGGTCATTTTGTATGCTTGCTCTGCGAATCGTGATGGCTCGCTTTCGATTGTCCGGGCTCTCTATCCTGAAAAGAGATAGCTGCGGGGGGTAATCGCTTGATTTTGAACCACCTTCATTCACGCGGTCCCTAGTCCACTTGCTCCACCATGCGACTTCTCATCATTCCCACCCACCACAGGCGAATGTCGCCGTTCACCTTCCCCATGTTGCTGCTGCTGCGTTCTCATTTCCGATGTTGTGAATCGGGGTGATGGTTGATCTGATAATAGAGATGAGACCGAATGAGCACTACTCCGGGTTGGCTGTGCAGGCTGCGCCGTTTCCGGCATCGCCCCTTCGCGGGACGTACTGAATCCAGGGGATAATCCACGGTATGCGCCGAATCCTTCCCCGCGCCCTCGTCCCACTGGCCTGTAAGATGATATATCGCTTCTCTGTCGCGAATGGCCTCTCCGTCGACCAGGCGGCGGGTTTGACAAGGTAGATGGGACGCCCTGCTCACCGTATGGAGGTGACCTGTTCCGTGGCTGCGTCGGTGCGGGTGTAGCTTGTTGAGGGCCCGTGGCTTTTCGTTTCCGAGGCGATTCTACTAATTTGACGCTTAGTATTAGCTATCTGGCTTTCACTTGCTCGTTTAAGGCTTGGACGAACCAGATGGCGTTCCAGGCTGATTGGAGCTTGGCTGAGAGGTCGGTGGTGTCCAGTGATGGAAGTAAATCGAGGGCGATTGTTCCTGCTGCTGCGCCGTCGCTTGTTGGTGCCCTAGTACGTGCGCCGGGTAAGACGGATTTGCAGGGGCTGCAGCAGCCATCTCACCAGTGCGTATTCGAGGGAGGCTAGAACTATCTAACGGCCTTCCGGCCGAACCTGCCACGCCCATTGTATGTGCTCTGGCTCTGGTTGGTGAGCCGGGTCCTTGATATGGCACGAAGCCCCCATGCCCGGATCCCGGTGTCGACGGCACCCCGACCGAGCCAGAATAGGCCCCATATTGCTGGGAATCTCTCCGATGGTCTGGCGATACGGGCGCCTGCGCCGGCAGTATCTGTGCGGGGGGTACTTGCTGTGGCATCAAATACTGCTGAGCAAACTCTCGCGCCACCTGCGGGAACGCTCCGCCCCCCATCCCAGTAAATAAGACCGGAATCATCGGGGGCGGGATACCCCGATCTAAGGAGGTCCGGAGCATGTCGTGTTCAATTTTCCGCTGTTCCAACCGCAAACTCTCCTGGCGCGTCTTCTCCTCTTCCTGCCGTCTCCTCTCCTCCTCCGCCTTGGCTACGAGCCAGGTCTTCATCGAATCCTCTGAGCCTTGCCATTGGGGTGGGGCAGGCAGTGCCCCAAGATTCTGGTTGTGAGCGGGGGGGGCTGGCGGCGCTTGGGAGTGCAGAGACGGTCCTGGAGCTGACTGGTGGGCTTGGCCGGGTGCTGGCGGAGGTTGCGATAATGACATGGCCGCCGGCAAAGGCAGACCACGGTGAGGCGCCGTCATGGGCTTGATGGATGGACTGTGTTTCTGTGAAGCTGGAAGCGGCTTCTGGGCAGAGTCCTGGGCGACCACGGGGGGCGAGGATCGGGGCGGTGTCGGTAGGTCATGGACGGTCCGGTAGCCGTAGTGGACTGGCTGCTTGACTGTGAGCATCATCTCGAATACAGAGATGTATAAGAGCTAAGCAGGAACATCTGTGACAGCTTCGGAAGTTCAAAAAAGGAGGAAATAACGGGCGGTTTCAGCAGTAATACTCGAGGAAGGGTGATAATAACCTTGGCATAAGAAAGCTGGTGAGGACGGCCAGCTTAGTGGAGTGGAAAGAGGAAGCATTCGAGACTTATGACACTCTTGGGCCTCCAAGCCCAGCCTCATCTGATGATCGTTGCCAGATGCATACAGGGAGTAATTTCAAGAAGGGATTGGCTAAGTGGCAAGACGGCACCGGTTGGAGGTAGTATATCAGTTCGTGGGTGTTCTGAACTGGCAAGCCGCGGTGCGGAATAGTAGTTGAGGTACCCAGCTTGACGCCTCGGCAACCCATACGAATGGAAACGGTCCTTGAGTTGGGTGGCACCTTATAATGGAGGACAGCTCTGCTACTTGTGGCTCTTTTAGGTAATGGCCGAAACGGAAAGGGAGGGAGAGAGTGTCTCCTAACTAGATGTGGAGCTGATGGGATGCCTGGTTCGATTCTTTTAGGGTCCGTGTACGCGGAGGTGAGACCAAAGCAAGCAAGAAGTGCAAAATGATCAGCATAAAGGAGAGAGGGCCGAAGAGCTACTGGGAATAGTCCAGGGGATTGGCTACGTTGTGTCTGGGAGATGGGTCGAATAGGAGGCAAAAGAGAACAGCACAACTCCCTGTCAGTGAATGTGGCTAAGTCGAGTTAGATAAGCTTCCCTTAACGGGGACGGTGGGTTTGCTAGCCTGGAGAAAGATAAATAAGCTTAGGAAGACCTACGAGAAGAACGAGATTTCGGGCAACCAATCTCGGTCGAGAGACACGAGACCAGAAGAAAGCGGCTCAACACCTAGCAAAAAGTGAAGAGAGGATGATGGGAGGGGAAGCTTTCTTTTCACCCCACCGCCATGACAAGGCTGTGATTAACCTATCGAGAATAGGACAAAGGGTGGCCTGTCCTGGTCACCTCTATCAGGGTTCAAGGGGGTTTGTTTTCATTTACAAAGCTGAGCGTTAGGACGGGCCAGTGAGATGGCGTGTTATAGCCAGTCTTGTTTTCGCGGGCCCGTTCTGTCATGGCTCGAAAGGTTTCGAAGTCTCGACGGCTGTGGGCCCAGAGAGGTCGGCGCACAGGCCGCGGCCGACTGTTGTTATGCAGGGTCGATCCCTCGATGTGTGTGGGAAAGATCAAGGAGGCGTGTGAGAATCATGGACGAATCAACGAATGTGGGGGTGTGGAAATACTAGTCTATGGGAAGAGGCTATTCGAGGGAGTGTCTTGTATGGACGGAATGGACTTGTGGGGTCTGAAACGCACACCAAGCAGAGCGAACCTCTGTTCAAGGGAAGCTTGACGACGGTGGGTCGGCCAGAAGTAGTGAAGATATCCCTAAGATGGAAGCAAAACTCATATCGAAAAGAGACCAGGCCAGAGACAGAGAAAGAGAGAGTTAATAAGCAGTCATGTGCCTTTCTTTTGAATCTCAAGTGCAGGAAGAGATCTCAAGACTCGGAAATAGCCGCGATGGATGATCGGACGGTGGGAAGCGAAGGATCGAGTACACTGTCAGTTGTCTGTCATCGGGGACGGAAATATGACTTCCAAGAGGAAGTGTGTAATACCTGAGCCGATATCGCCATTTCGTTCATTGCGTGCTTTACTAATTGCTTCACACTTCACCTGATGATGTCGTGTGGACACAGCACAGGGGAGGGATATGGCTGACTGCTGGGGTATGATCTTGTGTTGTACGTAGTAGTATGTGGCTTAGTCCGCCTGGTGCAGCCAAGTATCGTGCCCTCTCTTCTCCCTCTTTCCCCCCTTCCGACCTATGCCGTACGTACAGTACTACTGACTGGACTATGCATGTATTCATGCATAGAAGTTGTGTGTGTGAGTGTGTGAGAGTGTGTGTAGATAGAGTACCAATGTCTGCCTAATATCTCCTCTAATGTAGTATGCAGTTGTAGGAAGATGGGCGGGCACCATCCTCGTTACATTCAGATGTGCAAGCACAGGGTTGCATACTTGCAGCCATAGTAGTTCCGCTGAAAAGCAACTCGTACCTCGATATATGCGAGCATTACGCTGATTGGCCAATTTAGTTACAGGTTGACCCATTCGACCGTTCAGCATCCAGTTTTAGACTTTGAAAGGTACATAGCTTTAGAAGTACCATTTTCGCCGTAAAAAAAGTGGAACGCCTTACACGGCTTCTTTTAACGTTTGGACCATCCGTTGGACGAAAGTAAAATCCATCCTGGTTAAATTTGAACGACGTACGTACAAGCAGCATTGAATGTGCGATGTTTACCAATATAATGCATCATATACAATAATGTATGCTATGTACGCTATATATACCTCGGTACCTACTGTTGGTTTGAGCTACCCGACCCATTGATGCTTCCAGTCGCCCTTCCGCGGTTCGTCACTTATCTAGGTGTACTTTGCATGTCTGAACATAATAAACCACTAGCTACGCACGAGTTGTGCATGCGTACTCCACTGATATAGCCCCATACCTTTCTACCACTAGGGACTGAAGCCGTATGCGTATTATCTACGCTGCAAATGGCTTGTATTGACTCCTTCTGGTCAAACGCGGTGTGTACTAAGTATTTATAAAAGTACCCACCCAATCGAAGTTATTGCCCCAGTATGGCATAGCTACCTTCCTTGCTGCTAGTCATATGCCGAGTGCTAAATTTGTGGGTAAAGGATAAAGGCTTTCAACGGGGAGTATAGAGAACACTCTTCAAAACAGACAAACAGTCAGGGGTTTCTTGGGGTCCTGGCTCTGATGAGAATATGAAGGGGTTCGCAATGTGATCCCATGACCCCGGGCGGGAAAAAAAACCTCGAAGAGGCTTCCTTCTTTTCGTCACGACAGGAAAAAGAGAGAGAGCAAGCAACTTGGGACGGGTCGATTGTCTTTACTCACTCGGGCCGTGATGAGGATGTTTCGTATTTATAGCAAAGCTGGTGATTGCCAGGTAACAACGCCCAAGTGAGCAATTTGATCTTCCGTGTTTAAATTTTTGACTTGTAGCCGGGGCACAGGCACATTAACTGGGAGGGCTACTTGTAAGGTTCCCCCATTGAGACCTTCGAATGAAGGACCACTTGGGTAATATCCCGATATTTATATATAAATAGAAGTGGTTCACTCTTTTGCTGGGGACGACACGATTGCCTCGTTGAGCGGGAAGCGCCTAACCTGCTTGAGGAAGCGCTGCAACCCCAGCTGATTCCACATTGTTTTGCGACAGGGTATCGGATCTTAAATTGGCGTTCCTATTTGAGGATTCGGACAGGGGAAGAGAGACATCATCGGAGACAGGATCTTCGTGGAAGCATAAGGCGGCGATCTTGATTATGAGGGGTTGAAGAGGGGCAGCCAGCCCCTTGTTATTTACTGCATTGTTGGCTAGGGTGCTTCATACACAAAAGAGTATGTGTCATTCACATTCGCTGAAGCATCAAGGCATTCAACATTGTGCAAATTTCAACATTGTGGTTTGAGGCCTCAGACGACGGCCCGCGATGCAATTGACAAACAGTCCGATGCCGTTATTTACCTCTTCCCGTCTCACCGCCGGGGAGGTTCAGTCCATAAGTCATGCATTACACATGTGTATACGTTACCCTTCAGCTTATAGCTCCCCTGCTGTGCAGAGATCACAGGGTGAGCTACTGAGTACGGACTGGCGGGCGGCTGTAAATACTCAGATATTTATGGACTATCAGTTGTAATGAAGAATTATGGTTTTTTGTTTCAGCTCCCCATGTCATTGATAAACCAGAGGCTTGCCTTGTTAGGCATGGTAACATCGCAACTCCTTGAGCGCTCCGAGACTGGCATGTCCGGACTCATGAGGTATTGCATATCTGAATGGGGCAGTGATAAACACATCTGAACCTTGCTCATCATAAAACACCAAAAGGCTTGGCAGATACCACCAGCCAAGCCGGGCATGACATCTTCAGTGCCTGCTCGGGGTTCATCCATATGCTTCGACGACTAACATTTCTGCAAGATTGACAACTGTTTCTGGAGAGAATGGCTGATATGACAAAAGCGGCAGGCGAGCAAGCTGTGTATTATTACAGACACTGTATTGTTGGTAGGGCCAAACAATCTCGGCATGGATCGTTGTAAGACGAGTCAATATCCTCACAGACTCGGCGCCGATACGTTCGGGTATGCGAAAGTAGCCATCGATAGCGCGGACTGTGGAGACAGTTCCCTATGCGGGAACATGTTCTATTTTGGGTGGGGGGCACGTACTTAGCCTTGTCTTTGACTGAGCACAAACACCAGGCATCTATTCCAAGCGGATGCCTGTCTTATAGTATGGTGGACTGAAACAGGTTTCGAAGAACTTTCCAGCCACACCACATGGCCAACGGCTATGTATGT
Organism: Monosporascus sp. CRB-8-3; assembly: GCA_004155055.1. Classification (NCBI taxonomy): domain Eukaryota; kingdom Fungi; phylum Ascomycota; class Sordariomycetes; order Xylariales; genus Monosporascus; species Monosporascus sp. CRB-8-3. The sequence goes on along the minus strand of QJNZ01000279.1, from coordinate 78,932 downwards.
CTCTCAATATATCCATCCGAACAGCGGTTCACCAACTCCTGATTAATCAAAGTTAGATTCCTGTCAACCCTGGCCCCAAGTTGGTAATAAACTGAGATAATGAGCTTCTTGAGCCTCAATATTTTCCAACTTACACAGACACAGTGGCGCTGGATGCAACGGCTCGACCACCAGGTTAGCGGCTGTGATGTCTTGGCTCCCGAGGCTATTTACAAGACTAGGCTGCCTTGGTTTTAACCCGGATCTCAATAAGTGCCCGGCGGATACGAGAATGTGCATGCTTCGGACCAGGAATGCTGCATGTACTCCTGCACCTAGTCGAACACGAATGACGACCACTCGGGTGACGCGTTTCCCGCTCATATCGGTCAGCATTGCCACTGTTGCTTAGACGCGTGCTCTGCTTTTCTTGTTTGGAGCCAGGGCCGGAGGTGTTGTCTATTTATCTTTCTCCTGCTCCGCGTTGCCGTGTTTTCCTCAGCATGCCTAAGGTCGTCATCGTCTCTGCATTGGGGGATCCTTGACGGGTGGTTCCAGTCGCACGCCGAGTTAGACATAGTCTTCCCTGTTACATATAACAGCATTTAATATTATGTACCAGTAAGATCTTAGCTCTACAGAGCATATTGTTCATACTACGGTAATTCACACGTAGAGCCCTCGGCATCAAAGCAAGTCAGACTAAGCTGGAGGACATGCAACAGTCGTATCTCCTGGCGATCCTTTATGGCTGATATCTGAGTGGTGCCGATATGTGAGTACGAATGCATAAGCAAACAATCCACCTTTTCGAATATATCTGTATACGGTTATAGATATGTGGGAAGAGGAGGTGGCTGCAGACTCTGGAGCTACGTAATTTCAAGTTCACGAAGCTGTGGAAGGTTTGTACATACTATACATATGTCTAGCGCCTCGGTACCTAGGTAATAAGGCATCTATTATAAGCTAGATGTTAGTCTCCCGCTCTCTACCCCACCATACCCCGGGCATGTAGATTTCTGGCACAACAGGAGAGCAGGTACCTACCAAGGTACAAAGCCGGTATGTAGCATTGAGACGCTTGGTATGACATAGCAGCAGCGGTGTGGCTCTGTGGCTTGTTACCTCTCATTCGCCAGTTACCTCAGCGAACTTCTTGGCTTGTTTTATACGGCCTGAGCCTCTTTGTGGTCCATGTGTTTTTCCAATCAAATTAGACTTGCCCGATCAAGAATATCCGAAACAACGCCATCGGTATCCTTATTTTCTATCTCAGCTGGGGCGCATAACAACACACACACCGATTGTTCATTGCCTTGGCCTATTCCCAGAAGCAGCGTGGGATGTAAAGAGAAGACAGCGGAACACGACACTTGTCTCTATTCATCGCCCTGCAGTTGGCCGAATACCCGGCTGTAGAGAAACCAGTCCAGGAACAGAATACCTTCCTGCGCTCAATATCGAAACCTATACTTACTATAGGAGAACGAGAGTATAAAATGGAGACCGGACTCGGCAACTCTTACTTTGGGGTTCGCTCTCTTGGGAACCCGGCCTCTAGGAGTGGAAGTGCACGGGGGAAGACCACCATGCAGCCTCCCTAGAATACAGGGGTCTCAAACCATGCCTCGAATGCTGTATGGAAACCGCGGTTCTTCATTCGACACTCTCATAATACGTTTCAGGTATCATAAACTGCAACGTGCTTTGGTACCGTCGTTAAGTGAGCTAGTCCGAACCCATGATGGCACCGCTACCTTTTTGTCATTCACACACTCGAAAAAGTTCGCACCCCCTTCGTAGCATGCCCGTACCATTTTGGCCTCCCTATGGCGTCAGCGACGGGCAGTAAGTTGATTGGCCGATGTGCTCGAGGAACATCACGAGCACGGGGTTAGTGGCTCATGGATGCTATCACAAATACGTTCCATTGACAGGCCTGATATTCCGTAAGTTTTCCCTCATCATGACTGGGTATTTTCAGTGCTACTTTCCTCCCCTTGTCTATGGAAGCTCTATCAAACAGCACCCCGACATCCGCGGCCTGGCGCATGTTAACTGTGCAATCATTTAACTAACTGAGGTACCTCTATGCTCCTAAAACTTGGTATGGCCTCCCATCAGCCTTCGATACTTAGATCTAAGCTCAAGGAATTGGTTGTTTCGTCGTTATCAAGACTGAGCTGCGAATGGTTAGACAGTGCGACTGCGGATAGCCCTATGCGCTCGGGACTTGTAATTTCTGCCTCACTGTTGGAGCTTCGGCGCCACTTGTTCAGAGCGTACCTGCGAAACACCGACCCAAATTTGGCTTGCGCGAAGTCACTAGCTAGGGATTGGTAACTTTGATATTCTCAGACGCGAGGTGCATACGAAAGTCCAGGCCGGTCCTAGCGTACTAGCCAGGCGTCACCGCTAGTGGACACCGCCACGGGTTCTAAATTGGCCTCATACTACGACGTATGTCTATCAATCCCGGGTTACCTTAAGCGTCTAGCTGGTCTCGAAGAGCGTTTCCGCCTGTGCTCAGGCTGTTAATCGGCGGTAGTACTGCGAGACAGGGGGGTTGGAGCTGATTCAGTGGTAGGATACGACGGACTTCTGGAGGAGCAATGCAAAATATACCTGGCCGCAGAATACTGCATGCGTACTCCGCCACGAACATATCAACATTGGCGGTCGACGGCATGGCCAACAGGGATCAGAGAACCCTAGAGCTAAGTCAACGTCCAATATGAGGGAGAGCTCCAAAGAGTTCCCAGACGAAGTGTTTCAGGCAGTCCCTCCCAAGCGCCTGATCTGGAGACGAGACTGGATTTAACCCGCTACAATGACCAACTGGGACCATTACTACATGAGGAACGTGCCAGCGCCACCTATCTAGGCTTAAATTGATATGAGGGCGATTTGCCGATTTGCTCAGATGATCGTCGCATGCCTGAGCCACGCATTATGCGGGCGGGGGGCTCTCTACTCGGGAACTGTAGATCCTCGGGAAAACCCTGGATCATCCACTTCTAAGAATGGGTGACGTACATGGGTTGGTGAGCAATGTTCTAGAACCAAGCATCTGATATTGTTTCAGGCTGCTGGAAATTCTCATTCGATCGCCCTCGTGGTCCGTCGGCTGGATACTATGGTCGATTTCATGTCGAAGTTGACGACTATTTTTGAACTTGAATCCTTTCATTACCCCCTCATGTGACTGGGTAATCACTGCCGATTGCGCGAGGATCAAACCTGAGGTATTCATCGCTTGAGCCTCCCAACCCTTCATGCGGCTTCTTCGATACTCTAGATAGAGTCTCCTATTTCCCTGACTCAGCTCCATTCAAAGTTGCTGACTTTCTCGCTACCGCCTGTTCTCCCAAAGTTAAAGATCAGATAGCAGGTTTATTTGGCTTTTGGAGGTTGGTTAATGAACCACCACGAAGCTGGTGACTCGATGCAAGCGGTATTTTCGCTTGGCTCTCGCATACCCAGAGCCTGCATAAACAGAGGGCGTGCAACCCAACCGCACGCGAATCGCTCGAATCTTGTTTTGACCACCCGTCGGGAAGCAGTGCCTTGGTACAATGACCGAGTGCGCCTGCCGCCTCATTCGCTGCAGAGTAGCCGTGCCTTATATAAGGAGTTGGCTGTCTTCTAGGCGTATGGAACCGGGAAAGCCACAATTGTAAACACGCTAGACGTTACTCGGCACGTGGCTTCGCTCTCCTCCATGGAACTTTTGGGGGCTGTGAGTATCGACAATCCAATGCCTGTTTCCTGACACGGCTCTAGGCACCTAATACTACCAACTTGATTCGGGGACCTCCGGTCGAGAGCCTAAACTGCCTTACAAGTTTACTCGACGTGTGGCGCTTCTAGGGAGCATCATCGGCTCATCAGACAGAAGCGACTACCGGTGTCCTTGTCCTTGCTTGGGCCTGCATGCCGTAACTCTCCTTGGTGACGAGAAGAAGATACGATACCACTAGCGTCCGCTGTCTGGGGTCAGGTTAACCAGCAGCGGAGCCCAGTGTTGTGGAAAGCCCCTTTTGCCCTGGGAAGCCGCACATGCGTGATAAGGGGTATCATATATAAGTATATATATTTGGCGAACTGGAACTCGCGGTAAGACTTCGAGAGGCTAATAGCCCTCTCAGGGGCATACGCACTCGCTCGGAGATGTCTACAATGTAGGTTCGGCTGTGCCAAGACGCCCACTACGTAGGACGCACTGAGGAAAAAAGGCGCGTGACATGTGTGGCACGATGGTGGTTCAAGCACCGAAATCCCCAAGGAACGTATCATTCGGGGCTCGATGTTCGCGCTGAAAACACTCATGCGTGTGCGTACTTTCTCCGACATACGAAGTACATAGCTATGGAACAACTGCATACAACGCGCCAAGCCCTAATTGCCGCTCCCCTTGTTGTTTCGCACATAAGTATGTAAATACAAGTTCTAGCCATGGAGACGGGGTTGGCTAGCTATTAGTCCCTTTGTTTCTCCTTAGGTCGGAAAATGAAGCAAAGAAAAAGAAATGCGGCCAACACATTCCAAAAACCAGATATGGTAAGGGTCCGCGATTTGGGGAGATCCTGGATCCTGGCACACGCTCCGCCCGCCCACTATGGATGCCCCGGAACAGGAAAAACCAGGGACGGCGAGGGGGTACGGTAGGCAGGTCATCTCATCCCCAACGGGGAAGAACCCCCAGCTTTTCCTTCCCCCTTGATTCGATTTTGCTAGCCTGTTACCTCGTCTTCCTATAGCTTGCTCGTTACATGTACCTATAGCTGGCTAGCTGTCCGCCCTGTCAAGATAATAAGGCAAGAGAGAGAGAGAGAGAGAGAGAGAGAGATAGCTATGGTCTGCTCCTTTGTTCTAACAGGCAGGCAGGCAATCGGGCAATAATACCACCACTTGCATGCTAACGATGCTTCTCGGCTAACTGAAGCAAGACATCTTCCGAACCGGGTTTCCCCCTCTGCTTGCTTGGCACTTCTCCGCGAACGCATGCAGCTAGTGGTACAAGTAACCGCATGACTTTAGCTCTGCTAAGTATGCGTAGGCCCTCCCATGTCTCCCTCCCTTCTTTGACGTCAGACGATATCTGAAAGGGAGGGGGGGCTGGGTGGTGAGCCAGTACGTGCTGCTTTCGGCCGGCTTGCATCCTCAGCTCGTGGGCTCTCCCGTGCGCGGGAGGGCGTCCTTTCATGTCCCGACGAAGCGTAGATACGTAAACGAAAGACGGTCCACGCGTGGGTACGCCGCCGTCGCTGTGGTTGCGGAGCTGTGTGGCGCTCTCCGTAATTTAGCCTACGTCAGGGGGATACCCTGATCGAGCAAGCCCTATATAGACGATATGTACAATATGCCGTAATATGCTGACCACCTGCGTGTGAGTCAGCAGAGAGAGCACGGCATCCGCCGTTTCGCTGTTTATTTAATAATAATGCACTCTTCCTGCGAGCCCAGCCGGGTAGATGCTCCCGGGGTCTCGTCCTTTTCTGTCTCTCTTATCCTGACCATGCGTGTACGCATGTACGCATGTAGACAGATGCGCTATGCCGCGCCACGCCACGGGTATTGTAGATACGACATGGCCATACATTGTCGTTGTACGAAAGTAGGTTAGGCCGATACCAGATAGATATCCTGGCAGCTGGGCAGCCACAGTCCCAAGTTAGCCTGCCCCACAAGCTTCCATTCGTTCAGCCGCAGCCTCCATCCGTCCAGCTTTCGGACGAGGAGTCGAGATTGGGAATTGTGAAAAAGACGGCTTTATAGCACATGCCGTATTAAGACTGAGTCTGAGACCAAGTTATATCTGAATCTGCCTTTCATGCCAGCACCGGGCGGGGACATCGTCTGGCTGCATACATCGCCTAGACAAGATAGAATCGGTAATGAGCAAACCCGAAATTTCCTTTTTCTTTCCCCCCTTACTGGCCCAGGACGGGTTCTAAGACAAACCTTGCCAGGGGGCACGAAGATTGCCGAGGGAGAGCTGGGGGGTTTCTACGCCAGCCCGAACTTATCAGCCCGACGCAGACGTGCGTGGTCGCCGAAACCGAAAGCTTCGCTTGCGTATATATCCGCTTCTGTACGTTAAGTTTGCGAGGGCCTACCTGGGAGCCGTCTCCTTGAAGAGATCCATTGAACGCGTTAACTGACCGCTGAGCCCGAGCCTGACACCTTCACTCGATGGCTGGATGAACGATATGCTATGCTGTTGACGCGACCCCCTAAATGCGCCGTACCCACGGAGCCAAGGCCGTGACTGGGCTGAAAGACTAGTATTTCCCACTGGGAAACGGCAGAGCTGGGAGACTGTCGCAAGTTGATGGTTGTATGGCACGACGGCGCGTTAGGCTATGCCCCAGCCCTTGTACACTGAGAATTCTGCGTAGGACATACACGCAGTATTCCTATCGCGTCCTCCTTCCTTCGCTCGTCGGCCGTCTCCGGAGCATGGCGCACCAGATAGCCCGGCTACGAGTCGAAGGAATAAAATAACAGGTACCCGGGAGCAACCGACTCCATGCTGATTCTACCAAAAAGAGCCGACAAGGATAGGAGAGCAGATCCTCTCTCCGGAAAGCCGTTCGTCCTAACCAAACCACCCCACCCCACCCCCCCTTTTTGCCCTCTAGACACGCCGTCAACCAGAATCGCCTGCTGAGTCAGTTGTCACCGGTACTTCTTCTAATCAATAGGCGCGCTCCTTTGCTAGGCCAGTGCTATGTCGTCGTGCCACTCGGTACACCTAATCCGGGCCTGCATGTCTCCTTAGATTTTCCGGAATACAACAAGACCCGTTGGGCCCCCTTTCTTTTATAAACGTAGGCGCAGTCCCCTAAACATTCTCCGGCAGAGGACGGATTCGACGGCAATGACAAGGAAGAGGTCGTAGAAAGTAGAAGAGATATATATATGTATATATATGCATCCGCACGTGCTTGTCTCCTCTCGTTGTATGTACATCTAGAGTCTCTGCTCTTCGCTAGGGTATATCCTCTTCTCACCCACCCTCATCCCCGTGGGGCCCACTCTGGATTCGTGATTGTCGCAACAGCACATAAAAACAAAGCTGAGTGGCGAACGAGAATGCAACATCATGACATACATTTTCCGCTCAAAGGTGTGTAAATCGCATTCCATAGCATGGTTCGTCGTTTACGGCATCCCGGACATTCCCGCATATATCCCGTTTGCTTCCAACCCCCGGGTTCGCCATTAGCCAGAAGAACGATAAGTAAAATAAGAAGACCAAAAGAAAAAGAAAGTTGGGGATAGGACGCTGGCGGTCGGTGGAAACAGGGCCATTCTATTGCTGCGGAGAAACTCCTGCGATGCGAGGTATCGATCAACTCAAAAGCAGGAGCATTAGAAAAACAAATCAAACGATACCACCCTGCGCCTTGCGCGATGCCAGCAACAAGAATTCATCCAAGAAGAACGTATGCAATGCCATTACCAACGCTTCGGTCTTTCTCTATGGTCGGTCTGAGAATCTGACTCAGCCGGGGCGGGCTCTTTGGTTTTGCAACCCGGCACAATCATGTCGCCTCGTTGAAATGTTCGTGTACTCATATATCTTGTATTGTCCACCTGGGCGGTGCCGTCTTCACACGGAACGCACCGTGCACTTCACGAACCCTAGGCGTTCGTTGGGCTATTCCCTTGTTTATTCTCTGACCTTAATGGGACCGACACACTCTGGACCTTCGAATTACCATGGCCGAGATGCCCACCCGCGAGAAATGACTGAGACTCTGAGGAGGCACTCGCCCATGAGTTTTGCTCAGCTGGCACCACTTTCGGCTTGTCTGCAGGAGGAGAGGTGGTTGCTGATGTAGCTGGGCCAGCGTTGCTGCCGTTATGGCTCTCCATCAATACTTTAGGCGGACGCTGCTGTTGCTGTTCCTGCGGCTGCGCGGAGGATGTTACTTGTGGGGTCGCTGCAATGGACTGCCCATTAGGAGAGTTGACCTCGTTTGATAAACCTACGGGCGCCCGCGAGGATAGATAATCTCTAACAGGGGTAACGAGGGGAGGCGACTTATTTGCGGCATCGAGTTCGCCCATCGTCTCCCTAATCGTCGGCGGGCTTGGGGCGGGTGAGAGTTTCGGGGCAGGCCCATTAGTCGACTTCCGATTCGAGTGGGCTGGCTCAGATGGGTCCTTTAAGGATGAATTCTGTTTTAGGACATGGTTCGTGGTATAGGTATCCAACTTCTTCTTGAGTAGGTCTGCCTTGACCGGTTTGGCGAGATAATCGTTCATGCCTGCTGCGAGACACCTTTCACGATCACCTTGGATCGCTGACGCGGTCATCGCTATAACAAGGACCTTTCTCACCTCATCGATCTCGTCCCTGCGTATGAGTTTTGTGGCTTCGTACCCATCCAGAACGGGCATCTGTACGTCCATGAGGACGATATGGTAGGGTTGCCCCTCTTTGGCTTTCTGCCGCAACCCTTCCACGGCCTTCATGCCGTTCTCGTAAGCGTCGACGTTAGTGTATCCGAGCTTGCGCACGTAGTTGATGGCTATTCTCTGATTTATTAGATTGTCCTCTGCAATGCAAATGCGAAGTTGATCTTTTGGTATGCCTGCCAGGTCGAGATAGTGATTCAGCGAGATGTGCCGCGGCGGCTCTCGAGTCTTGTCGGGTGCTTGAGGTATCGCAGACATCTGAGCGTCCCCGGCCGAGACTTCTGGCTTTGCCTTGTCGAATGTTACCGTGAACCATGCGGTCGTGCCCACATTCTCCTCACTCTCTAGCTCAATTTTTCCCTTCATCATCGTCTCTATCAGGGACTTGCAGATGCTGAGGCCAAGACCACTCCCACCGTATTTGCGCGCAGTACTGGCATCCGCTTGACTGAAGGGCCTAAAGAGTTTAGCCAGCTGTTTGGGCGGTATACCGATGCCTGTGTCCTTGACCCAGAAGGTTAATGTCGCTTTCTCCGGGGTGTCGGCGTCGATCCTGGCGCCGATGGTGATAGAGCCATCCTCTGTGAACTTAAGGCTGTTTCCGATCAGGTTACCGAGGACCTGATGTAGGCGGATAGGATCACCATAGATGAGCATTGGCGGCAAGTTGATGTCTTGGATGATCTTGACGTTCTTCTTAGAAGCCTTCTCCCGGTTGCTATACGAAACCGCCCTGACAACTTCGCGCACCATCTCCTCGGGGTTGAAAGCAATGATATACAGCTTCATCTTGTCGGCTTCCATTTTGGAGAAGTCTAGGATATCATTAATAACAGTGAGCAATAGATCGGCCGAAACCCGGATGGACTCCGCCATCTCGAGCTGTTCCTTGTTTAGATTGCTATCTCTCAAAAGTTCCGAGTTGCCAATAACACCGTTTAGCGGGGTACGTAGTTCGTGAGATACGTTCGCGAGGAAGATGCTCTTGGCCTTGGCCGCTTCCTCGGCGATCTTAACGTTACGGTTGGCTTCGGCTTCAGCACGCTTCGCCTTTTCCTGCGCCTCTATCGCTTGCGCGAGTGCACGCTTTTGCACCTCGACCATCGTGTTGTTTTGTTCGGAGACTTTCTCTATACTCTTCATGGACAGAGCATTAGAGTAACTAATGCCGATTTGGTTCACGAGGAGCTGCAGGACAGTCAGATTCCTATCCGTGAACGAACCTGGCTCGCCTTCGAGATAGAGGACACCAAGGAGCGGCTTGGAGCCGTGACAGATAGGAATTGCGATGACTGCTTTGCTCAGGGGGTTCCTCTGCAGCCAACTTTCGCAGACATTCCCAAACCGCTCGTCGCTGAGAAGATCGGGAAGGAAGACGGAATCACGGAAGCGAGCGCAGTACAGAATCACATTCTCCGCAACCTGGGAGCTACCGGCAAGGGGTCGTCCGGGAATGTGAGCTGTGGCACCCCGTTCTGGATCACCGCTGGCGGCAATACACCATTCGTCATTGTTCTTAGCGTCTTCGTCTTGAACAATTATGGCAGCCAGCGTAACGGATGCCCCACAAGTCTGAAGAATAACGTCACACATAGTCTTGAGCAAAACGTCCACCTGTAAAACAGACGAGATGACCTGAGACGAGACAAGAATGGCATGAAGATCGATCATGTCAAGGGCAGGAAGACCGGCCCCTGCCTCAGGTTGCATAGTCCCCCGCCACGCAGCTGTCCTGCTCGCTTTGGATTCGGCGGTTACCTGATGGACAGAATGCGGGACATCATCGGCGTCTGCAGCGTACGTAACTGATGCCGCATCTCCGGCGAAGTCTGTCTGCACCCCGATATCGGCTGATCTTGAATTCCGGGTAGGACCATGTAGTAGCAGCGCGTGCTCTTCTTCGATGCGTTGTGCAACACCACTGGCCCCGAGTTGCCGCCAGAGCGCCACCGATTCCCTTAGAACGGCAGTGGCTGATCTTCTCGCCGACTGTCTGACGAAGAAGCCAGCCATCAAGAAGTTGCCGAGCGCTTCTTCGAAAAGAAACCCATGTTCTGCGGCATGATCCAGAGCCGCCTCATATTGCCGTATAGCAAGCCCATGTTGTCCCCGAAGCTCCGCTAGTTGTGCATCTAACCAGTTGGACCACGCAAGGTAGTTCACGTCCGACACAATCTGCCAGGCTTTGATCTTTTGGCTGAAACCCTCCAGCTGTACGGTAGTTTCCTGGACTTCCCGCTTCAAGTTGTTCGCGTCGTAGCGTGGGTCGCTGAGCTTACACACCATGAGACCTGAAAGCGCAAGCCCGTGGAAGAGCAACACCATCCGCGTGTTTCGGGCGGACCAGATAATATCTAGTCTTTCCAAGCACCTTCGGCCGACCTCGCATGCTTGCTCATAGTGGCCATATATGTATAGAGGTACGATCTCCAAGGTCTCGTAGATCAGAATCGACCTGCCGCCGTTGCGGGTCTTCGTGGTAAGAAATTGCTTGTACGACGCAGAGTGGTGTTGCTCATCCGACATCACCTCCTTAGCGGATGAGATGTTGGTCTTGCCTTGCATTGCCCGGCAAACCTGTCTCACAGCTATCAGAATAGTACCCCCTCGAGTGTCTTGATGCCATCCGGGGACCTCTTCGCAACTGTACTGGCAGATTGACTCGAGGTCCGCAAAGTTTTCGCTCGCGAAAAACCTCATCTGGGCCAAGATCCCGAAGCTGAGGATCACAGATAGCCTGTCGCCCGCGGACGCGGCACTCTCGACAGCTTGTTCCGAATGACTCAGCGCTACACGGATCGGGATGTGAATGTGACTGACGAAATTTGCGTAGATCATGTAGCCTCGAGCCGAAGAAAAGGTATCCCTGGACCTGTCTAGATAGTCAATGCATTGGCCGCCGAGCTCTGCGGCGAAGTCAACCATGTTGAAGCGTGACAGAGCAATCATCGCAAGGTGCAGAAATCCCATGCCGGACTGGGGAAAGGGCCCGTCCTCCAGATGTAGGTTTATCAGCGTCAGGGCAAGGTTATAGAAATCCAAGTAATCGCTCCACCATGCAGAGCTGATAGCTTCCGCAAGGATGGCCCCAATTATCACACGCTGGGAGTCGGCATTGTCTAGTGGATTCAGCGATTGAGTCCGGTCTATAGATTGTATCTTCGTCGCCAGCCTCATAAAAGTTTCATCGCACTTCTCGAACGTAGGGTTCGGGTCATACTGAGTCCTTAACTGCATGAGGCTCTGCTTTAGAGTGGTGAGTGCAGCTTCGGCATCGCCATTCTGCGCTAATACTCGCGACTGAAGCAGCCAGGCGGGAGCCTTGTCTTCGGCCGATTTGGCACTGCTGAAAACATTATTCAAAAGATCGAGAGCAGAGGCTTGATTACCCATGTAGACATGACATTCCGCGGCGCGGAGATGGAGTTTAAGTGTTTCGCCGTAGCAGACGTCCTCTTGCCCGTCCGACCAGGGATCTGGCTGCAACAATTTCAAAGCCTGGCCGTAGTACTTAGAAGCTGTCGACCGAGCCCCGTTCTCGACGGCAGTTGCTGCACATTCCATGAGATGCTTCCGGTATCGCTGACGGACATGGCATCGCTCTCTGATGATATTGGTTGCTTCGCATATATGCGAAGCGACGCTATCCTTGGAGGGCGTAAACAGGCCGTTATACTTCAGAAGAGTCTCCGCTACGATGAAGTGCATCTTCTTACGAGAATCAGCTGTCCTCCATGTCGACGCCGCTTGAATGTATCTGTCATGGGCGAATCGGAACTTCTCGTCGGTCTCGCCCTGAACAATGACGCAAGCATTGACAGCTGCTTGCAAACCAGCCACAGCTTCTTGCTTTGAATACGGCATACGAAGATATGCCATATCCGGATCATTGACGTCAACATCGATGTAGCCAAACTCTCCACCCAAGAGTTGGCATATTAGGGCGAACGAGAAGGGATTACCCAAAATGGCCGCCCACGCCAAGATAGCCCGTGAGGCGGGTGGTAATTCGCTCAACCTACGAGTAACAAACTCGTTGTTTAAGAAGTCAAAATCGCGTTCCCCTTGGAAGAGGTCCAAAAGTCTACCCAGATCGAAGAGCCACCGGCTGTCGCGATAATCATACCATATGCATTTCATCCGGTGGCAGGCGCTCAACATCTCTCTGATGTAAAACGGGTTGCCACCAGTCTTAGATTGTATAACGAGTGCCAACGGCGCGACTTCTTCAGGAGGCCGGGAGAGAGTCGTTGCAACATACTGTATGATTTCGTCGTCGCTGAGGGGCGAGAGGACGATCCTGGTGATCTTCGCAGCGTTGGACAGGGGTTGCTCTAAGAAAGAAGGGTAAGCGCACAGGTTATATATGGTGGAATAGAGTTACCTACCCTCGGTATGTACAGTGCTTAACATATTCTGGACTTTTTCCGGGGACAGATCTTCGGGTCGGTAAGTGAGGATGAGGAGCATTTTGAGTCTCGCCGCTACGACCTGGTTGATGAGCTCGATGGATTCATCGTCCGCATAATGGAGATCATCGAGGCAAAAACAGATGAAGTGATATCTCGAAAATATTCGGAGGAGATCAAGGAAGATGTTCATCAGGCGCAATGTCTTTGTCGATATGCCTGAGCGTAAAAGGTCTGAGGAGGTCTGGGACTTCATCTGAGGGCTTCGTGGTCGCGAACCTCCCGCGAGGCTTTCCGGCACCGCGTCCGGTTGTTTTAGAGTTACCGCGATATTTCGGCCGCTATTCGAACCCTCCGGGGACGTTGCGATCTTCGCTGCAGACGAGGTTGGTGGGCCGAAGAGGAACTCGGGAAGACCCAATACGTTGTGGAGCATCGGCCAGACTGGACGGACGTAGTCTTTAACGGCCATGTGAAGCGGCGTGTCCGTGTCTCTCTCACCCCATACCTGCTTGAAAAGGGAAGATACCAGCTTGAGGAGGGGACCAAAGGCCATCCTCCGAGCCGTGTCGAATTTTGCCGTCGCGCAGTAACCCCTTCTGCGTGCATCTGCTAATACTTGCTGCACAAGAAGACTCTTCCCTAGTCCGCCTGCCCCTTCGATGACTACAACCTCACAGTGGCCCCGTCTTCGATATTTGGCCGAGCCCAGCTGCCGGGAGAGGCTAGTCGACGTTTCCATACCGCTATGCCGTGAGCCTTGGCGGTCGCTAAAGCTATCCACGTAACTCTTGGTGTCGAGAGACAGAGATGGCTGTCTCTCGCATTCGCGAGGTGTTCTAGTCGCCGAGATGACCGAGAGTCTCGAGGAGACTGTGTCGTTAGATGCAGTCTGAGTTTCGGTTCCGTTCAAGGATGGCTGAAACCCGCTTCGTTGTCTCAAATCCGAAGTCAACGTCTGCGTGAACGACCCGCTCCGGCGATTCCCTTCCGCGGAACTCGCGCCCTCGCTAGATATTTCGGCGGTGTCCGCGACCTCGGTGGAGAAGGTCGAGCCATCAGAGAATCTGCCGGTCACACCCAGGTTACTACTGGTCGCGTGACTCCTGGCGACACGCTCGATAATTTTTGACAACTCTGCCAGTTCTTGATTCCGGCCAACCATGTCCGTAGGCAGCATGAAAAAAGACGATACGTCCCTAGTCGCAAGATCGAAATCTCTCAACGCTATCTTGTCGCCATCCTCGAGGAATTTCTGGACCATTTGCAAGTCGTAGCGCAAGCCGCTCGCCGAATGATATCGTTCCGACACGTTTTTGGCAGTACACTTCTGGATGATGCGCCCCAGGACGTCGGGCACGTCCGTTCGTATATTGGAGACCAAAGGTATCCGGCGGCCCAGAACGCCCTGGACGATGTCCAACGGGGTCGTACCTGTAAACACCGGCTGTTGTGTTAACAGCATCCAAAAGACGACGCCCAGAGAGTATATGTCAGTTCGGATATCGGGTTCGGCAGGCATACGTCCTGTTTGCTCGGGACTAATATAGATGAGCTTGTTTTTCGCCCCGAGCTCCTTGGACAAGGAAGACCATCCGGTACTAGTGAGTCCTTGTTCAAATGACCTTATCCCCGAGCCGAAAGACGTCAATTTTACTCGGCCTGTCTCGACATTGTAATGGAAGGCGTCCGCCCGGATTTCCCCGTGAACCATCCCGTTTCCTTGGTGCAGAGTCTCCAAGCACTCGGTGGCACCTATCGCAAAATCAAGGAAGTACATGACACTGATCGGGGGCTCCAAGTTGTAGCTGTTGCGGTGCCTGGCCTCGAATCTATCGTCGACTTTGTCGGCGTAATAAAAGGCAGGGCCTAAATCCAATTTCCGGAACAGGTAGTTGGGGCCGGGGTTCTCGTATATACCAACTACTATAGCACCACGATCGCTGGGCTGCGGACTCAGACGGATGAGGTCGATAGGCCTGACAATGTGGCGGCCGTCTGGATCGGCGGTAATGGTTAGGTTCTTGGCAATATGGAAGGCTCTCTCCTCGCGGAGGACATGGTACGACACTCGTGCAACTACATGTTGCTCCTCTACGAAAAGATCGGTGGCGGAGGTAGAAGTAGCTGGGGGGGAAGTCGCAGATCGGTCACTGCTCGCCTCGCTCGGCGGGAGGGGACTCGAGTGGAAGTCTCCAGGCGATGACAGGACCGAGGCTAATTTTGTTGCGTAGGGCGGCGGGCTGGAGGCAGTCTGACCAGGAGTGGGAGTCGGCGTGACGTTGGAGTTAGGTGACACGAACCTGGTGCCAGAGATGTGCCTATACGTGCAAGAGGCAAGAGAGCCTTATATCAGTCGCAGGTTCTTTCTTCTTCTTGTCTCGCCGGAGAGGGGGGGGAGATTACCAGTTATCATAGGTGGAGTGGAAGGGCCGTTGAGACTCATCCCATGTGTAGCCAGCAATCTGCCTAAGCCGGTCCAATATCCGCGCTGGCGGGTCGAGCCGGTCGTCCGCCGCGACAGCAAAGCCGTCCAACGGCGGAG
Source organism: Monosporascus sp. CRB-8-3 (assembly GCA_004155055.1). Taxonomy (NCBI): domain Eukaryota; kingdom Fungi; phylum Ascomycota; class Sordariomycetes; order Xylariales; genus Monosporascus; species Monosporascus sp. CRB-8-3. The sequence goes on along the minus strand of QJNZ01000279.1, from coordinate 63,566 downwards.
CCAGATAGCTGAGCGGCATTTAGGGGACGGTGGTTGCGATACTACTCATGATTCGTGTGGCAGATGTCGTGTCCGAAGAGGCTGTCTCTGTCTCTCGAGGAGAGCAGCAGCAGCACCACCGCCGTCGAGGGATTCGAATGTGCGTAGTGTTAAGTGCGGGTGCGGGTGCGAGTGGCGAGGATGCCTTTTTCAGCGGGCAGGCGGGCGGGTCAACGACAGTGAGGTTCTTCAGAAGAAAAGAATATGGACCGCTACGGTACGATAGGTTTAAAGTTAGCACTCTTACATACCCTATGCCTAAGGTATTTATTAGGTAGTTTTTACCTACTAGTCTCCTTATAGAGTAAAACTCCCCTTTGGCACCTTTTGGCTCCCTTGATCGACGATGGATGCAACACTTGATGCCCCGTGCCTCTTCTTCTCTGAACTAGATCTTTCGGACCAGGCCCGAGTTGGGCTTAGCTGCTAAGTATAGCGGCCACTACTGAACCCCCAGCTGCAGAGTAGTATGTGCTTATAGAGGCTTCAGGGCAGCGTAAGTATTAAAGGGGATCCAGCTATGCAGGAGATGGAATTGAACCATTCGAAGAGTGGGATACATTAAATCATCTTTGGTCGTCTGTAAGTGCTGCTTATTAGTTAGTGCTAGAGCTCTAGGTATGTAGGATTTGCCCTTCTTACCAGGACTACCTGTACAGTTCGTTCAAGGTCTGCCTGTGGCGCATATGCTAGGCTATCAATCGGTGTTACTAAGTTACCTACGGACATGTGCGCCGGGCCGGGTTGGTGGTGACCTTTCTACGTTAATAGATTATCTTCCATTGTGACTGCCCCGCGTCACACCTAATGCACGAAGTATCATCTCCTGAGTACTTGTACACATTATAGAGGTTATGCGCATAGTCCGCACCATTGCTATGTATTCTGTTCATACGATAAGTTGGTATTACGCGTATTACTGCCGTATGCCTTCCCTTCATCTTAAGTAATTGGTGCGGAAACGGAGCCTGCCCCAGCTCTAATAACCCGTTCTAGATCCGCAACCACTTACTCTTTCAGATGACGGACGAAAAGGGCGTTCTAGATGATCAGGCGTTTCGGAGCAACAGGCCGTTCACTGCCAGCAACTGACAACTATGAGCTTCGTGGACTCTGGCCAGACCGTGACTGGGCGTTGAAGGTGCCGTTATTAGGTGCGATACGTACAACACCGCCAATGATAATTTTATCTGCTGGTGAGAAATGAATAATTGGTTAATAAATGGGTATTTCTCTGTACCCAATGATGAGGAACTATGGCATTTCAAGACGACTACCTGTTCAACTTAGCCAGTTCGTCTACAACGCATTAACTCCTCTTCTCTTCTCTTCTATACACAGAGGCACGATTCGGATAGGCTGTGTGTTAAGAACCATGGGCCGTCTGCTCGACGTGTGGGGGCATTAGCCTAATAGCATACATCAACCTCAATCCCCGGGAGGCGGTATGGTCAATAAGATGCTGATTAGGCGGCATATCGATTAGAAGTCTATAGTATTTTATGTCTATAGCACCGACCTCTACTATAGTCTCGCATGGTGTACCCAAAGCGACAGGTCCCGCCCAGATCTGAACCACATCAACATGTCATCCATCGCGTTTTTGATATCATAAACCGTCACACAAGCCGTTGCTCTCATCTCATTCCACGGAAACTCTGCTAGGCTTCCTCGTGGCCAACATCGCCAAACGTTGGACTGCGGCAAAAATCTTGAAAGGATTTCCTGTCCCAAGACCATCCATGTGGCCTAGTTCCTAGTGTAGGACGGAAGTTCGGCCCCAGCATTCCTCTTGGTGGCAAGAGGACCTTGGTCGAGACGGCGTTCCGTGTTCTGGCGCGTGTTGACAAAGTCAGGGTAGTTCAGCGTCAGCTCGACGGCGCCATTTACGATGTGGTCCGCGGCCTCCACGCCAAGCATGAACGAGTGGTCCTGGTTGCCAACCTCGTACCTCCAGCTACCAAAACGACCGCGGGAGTAGATGTCCATATCCTGAAGCTTGGGAAGGAGTTGCTTCAGAACGCCTTCACGCTCAAGAGACGGCGTCGGATACCCGTGGTCAAACTTGCGGTGGTAGGTCGAGACAATCTCGTCAGTGGGCTTGATCATATCGGTGTTGATTAGACCCTGGATGCAGTCCTTGAGCAGGTTGGCCTCGTCGACTGGCTTCATGCTGGACTGTGAAACTTCCAGCATGATGGACCAGTATGGACCCTCCTTAGGCTCGGTTTTGCTTGGCTTGCTGCCGTTGCCAAGGGAGATCGTAGGAAGCTTGACGTCAGCCTGAGGCTGGTTGTACGGCGAGTAGTTGGAGAAAATTGTGGCGCGGTAGAAGGGGCAGTTATCTTCGGGGAAGTAGAGCTGCATACACAGTTAGCAACGAATAACCAAAACGAGCACCATCTACTGTGTCACTCACCCAGCACTTGTCACCAATGCGCTCCGGGCGCTCACCTCGAAGACCAACGCCAATGACATGAGTCGACGAGTAGAAGAGACCCTTGGTAAGGGAGATGAGTTCCTGGTTGCCCGTGGCCTGAGCAAGGTGGTCAACGGCCATGGTCGAAACCAACTTGTCGTAGCCGATGGTGGTACCGTCGCTCAGGGTGACAATCTTCTTAGCCGCGTCGACCTTAGAAACCTCTCCCTTCTTGCCAAATCGCTTCCTCTCGTCGGGGAGAGTGTTCGCGACAGCGATCCAGATACCACCCGTACCGTCACGGGCGGGGAAGCGGAAGGTAGCATTAGGGCCCCAGTTACCAGCGACCCTGCCAAGCACGACATTCTTGACAACGGTCTTCACGTCAGGAGCAGCCACACGCTCACCTAGCCATTGACATTGCATCTGCGTATCATGTGTTAGGTCCGAGAAACAGTTGGCGGACAGACTCCAAATAGCTTACCTTGGTGGTGGGGACAGCCCAGACCTTGTAGTTGTAGGGTCTCATGAAGATGTTGGCAATGCCCTCGCCCGTCATACGTAAGATCCACTCATCGAAGTCCTTAGGTTTGGTATTGGCGACACGGACCTCCAGCGCAGCATCGATCAGGCCGTCCAGGCATGTAACCTGGTCCTCCTTGGGCAGCATGGAGATGTTGTTCTGGAAGGGGTAGGGGACCCAGAGACCCTTGTAACGGACGTAGGAGATCCGCTGGTGCGTAAACCAGTCATCCTCCTTGGGGAGAGCCTCATCAATGCAATCATCGAAGTACTTGTAGTGAGAGAAGATAACGTGGCCACCGACGTCGTAGAGCTGAAATGGACGCAGCAGTCAGCATAAGAGCGATGGAATGGCGCAGCAGCAGCGGAGACTTACGAAACCTTCAGGCGTGACATCGGTAGAAGCAAGACCACCGGCCTTCTCGTTAGAGTCGAGAATCAACCATGACGGACCGTTCTGTACACTATGTTAACTCACGACACGCATGATTCCTCACGGACTAGACTGGCGGTGAAGCATACCAGTTGGTGAAGGCGCTTCGCAGCACCAAGACCGGTAGGACCAGCTCCGATAATGAGAACGTCGACATTGCTAGTGATTCATGTCAGAAACTCCCTCTGCAATAACCAGGCGGCTGTTGCTATGCAGCCTGACCCTAGTCGGTTGTCGTTTGAGACTTACATATCGGCCATTTTATCTCTTGGGGAATGTTGGTCGTGGACGGGGGTGGGGGAAGAAGCTCGGCCCAAGAGTTTTCAATTCGTTGTAGTGAACAAATCTAAAAGAGTCTATGAGTCTGTTTAACACAGGGTACCCAGCAAGGACTGCTGAAAGACAAGGACGTCTGAGGCTATCACAAGAATACGAAAGGGAGAAAACGAGGGCGACGAGGTTTCGTCTTGTCTATATCTTTTGCTTTGCCATTTGAAAGGAGAGAAAAAGGCAGCTCAGCAATTTGGTGGGCTGCCTTGGCGACCTGCAGGGTAGACGACCCCTCCAAAATAAGGGCCCCACTTGGTACTACACTATTCTACATGAGTACCTGATATGCTTTCAGCCGATGCACCTAATCCAGATACGTGCTACCAGAGGTACTTTGTATTGCGGGCATCAACACACCAAACTTCTGTTACGGACCTGTAACCCGCTGGAGATGAAGGGGTATCGTCAGCTAGCGTGTGACTATAATGTCGTAGTGACTTGTATGTTTATCTCTCTTCCTCTTCTGACTTTGCCTCGCACATCATTCGCCCCCTTTTCCATTTTTTTTTTTTTGAGATACCTAATACGCCTTCATGTGCGCTTCCTTTGCTTATTGGTCCAGACATATAGGCATTCTATCTAGCCCACCAATAATACTGTGTTGGATGTGCTTCTTTCAATCTCGTTTCTGGTTTGGAACTATGAATATCGCTGTGTCTCTCCGCATGTTGTTGTGTTTGTATTCCCTCGTTGGACTGTTCCCAGGAACCGGATCCAGGGGGAATTGCAAGTAGGGGTACAATCTACCTACCTACTTAAGTAGGTACCTATGCCGGTGTGTATGTAAATCTCGACTAAGCAGTGTTAGTGTGAAGATCGGTTCTCTCCACACGTGTAGTTTTGCCGCCATTCGCGGTACTTGCTCGCCCACGATTTGTGGTAAAAATGTTAGCTACATACAGTAGAACACCAGAGAGCAAGACACCTAACAACTTTTTTTGGAGCGAGCGCTCGGCCCCATCACCTACCAGCAGATCAGCGACCAAAGAAAGAGTACAGGTCTTAATCCTTTGCCCCCCATGACGCGTGTCAATGGATGATCGTCACTTACCATTATCTGACCAAACCCTGCAAGCGCAATCTCGTGAGATGAAAAGCCACATAACACACCGTGTACGCACCGCTACAGAGTGGGTTTCCATAGCACACGCACACACGCAGAGTCAGTAGAAGCTTGGTAGCCCACATTTTGCGTTGTCCGCGGGGGTGTGCTTAACGTTTGCGGTTAGCATCTCCTATCCCGCCAGAATCCTAGTTGCATTCAACCTTGGATTTGCTTTTTACCAGGCTATCAATAATAGTACTAGATGTATCTGCAATTCCTACATCCATACTTCGTAAGTGTCGGTATTCCGGCGTTCAAGCAAACCGTAGGCCACCGGTACCTGCGCAGGTCGAGACTTACGAAGTATGGCATCAGACAACTTCGTGTACCTAAAGAATAACCCCCAGTGTATCGTTGATTACCTAACTTGATAGAGTAATTCACTCCCCTCGCCAGGGTACTTGATGTGCATACAAACCTAGTAGCTCTCCCGCTGTCGCTAGTAGCTCTCTTGGGCCGTCTTGGGCGGTCATCGCTTCCTGTTTGCCATTAAGCGTTGATAACGGTTGCATCTTAATGACCCTGGGAGATCATCCAATTTCGATAAGAGACGCTCCCCACCAGTAGTTGACCGCAACTGTACTTCCACGCTGGACACAAACCGTGGATACAAATCCGCCCTCTATGCGCATTCTCTCTAATACTACGTGATCCCACAATGTTGTACTGGTACCCACGCTTGTGCAAGATTCTGTACTATCTATCGGCTGCGGTCTTGACACAGCGGCATCTAGCCAAGACGCATGCCCACCCGATATTGGCTAGGTAGGGGTGTGAACCTCTCGATGACTCGGCTGTCTTTGGCAAGTCCAGGACCGAGAGGTCCCGCAAAAGTTACTCGAGGGCGGTATCAGATCTACAGATTTGCAGAGTTGCTGAAGGCCGTCGTCGCAGGTTAAATTTTCCCAATTTTCCTGAGCCTACATGCCTACGGGATTGGCCAACTGCAGAAGCCACAAGGGAGGATCCCGGACACCACTAAGTGACACATCGGAGTGGTATCTTCCAACATATCGGCTTCTTTAAGACATCTCCCTCTTCCGACGCAGAAGCTTGATATGTACAGTCCTCACCTCGTCGAACACGGTGTGCCATGTAGGAAAGCTTCAACGCCAACTTCATGATTAGATCCAAGAAGTACCAGGCATCTGGGAAATTGCCTTCTTTAATGGAGTGACGAGGTCAGCACTCTTTATACTTCCAGAAGGATGACTTCGCATATCTGATCCCAATCTAGTTTGACCAGTAATGCACATGGAGCAGTATATCATCAGGAGTCTGTCTGCCTGGGCTGGCCCCTTGATTGCACTCTGCATGCGATGCCGCCATGCAAGATTCCCAGTACAGTGAACGAGATGATTGCGTCATACCAGATTTGCTGTAGCATATAATGACAGCCACAAGCTTGGCCGACCGTGGTCACCAAGGAGCACATGTGTCGGCTCTACATACAGGAGAGGCGTTGTTTCTATTGCACTAACATTTTCGTATTGTAAGCTCGCCCGCATAGCTGATATAAAGGGCACATGACGGCGACCCATCATCATTCGTAGACGTTGACGACGACCTTTACTTAGCGTCAACACGAGAATTCATGGCTGCTGGGGCCACCGTGCGAGCCATAGCCGGCCCGAACGCAATAGAGTTATGCTTAGCTAAACACTTCGTTAGGTCTCGGCCATGGGACTATCGGGCTCGCGAATGACGATTTTGCAAGGTCCAAACTTTGAAACAAGTGTTCTCGGCTTTGAGCCGCAAGCCACGATGTGTGTGGCCTTGGGGCTACTAATGCAGGGCTGAGGAAGCTTATCGGTCGGAACTAGACTTTCTTTTCTCCCGGCCTAGTTTTACCTAGAAGATGCCAAATGTGAATCGGGGGTTGACATACTATATGTATACTGTGGAGGCTTGTGGTTCGGTAGATGGTTAGGATTGATGACGAATACCGTATTCCGAGGTGTCTATCCTAATTAACCCTAGCCGCGTATACACGCAAGCTCTTGTCATCTATGATATGGGACTCTTAGCGATGTTCATGCCAATGCGAATCTTGAAGTTACAGTTCTGGAATATAAAGCCAAGGTGTAAGTGCATCGTGCTTACATCAGCCTGTATTTTTTAAAGTAATGAAGTACAAGAGTTATTACACTCGTACACTCCCATTATCGAGATGAATCCTGCCCTTCGCCGCTCCCCGGCTGAGGCTGTCAAGGTTTGAATACAGGACGGTTTGAGACAGCGAGGCGAGCGTGCGCGGGAGCTGGTCGCTGATTGGAACGATTGCGTACAGACCTGCCTTACAGGTACATAGCCAGCGCCCAAGATCGAATCCCGGCTCCACAAGGCGGTCCTAAGATCCCGCAACAAGGGCGATCGCGCTTAAGTTAGCTGCCGTACACGTACGATGTTAGTAGGTACCTTAGTATACAGCAACAAACATGTCCTTAACCGATACGAAGCAGACTGCGACATCTAGTAAGTGAGTATTAGTGGCTTCACAATATAGTACAGATAAGAAAATCTAGCGCCCCGAGAATAAATCGTTTTCGGATGGCGGTTCAAGGCCTTTCCGGGACCGTACCAAAAAAAATCCTGTGGTTTACATCGGCTCAAGCCACGGTGGGTGTTACCAGATTTTCATACCCGCTAAAACGGACATTCCGTAAAAGACGGACCTATTGCTTCTGAATGCCAACAGCAGCTACATGTCCATGGTGCCTAGGCAAGTATATCGAACCCCTGAGTAACACTGAGCTGACTTTCATAGTGGTCTTGCTCCCTATTGAACCTAAACATATTTAACAACTTACATTTTTAGGTATTACTTCGAACACCTAGCTCTAGCCAGAGTTTCTTCAGCCGCCACTATACACCAAACTCTAACTGAAGTCGCAAAATTGCCCTTCAACTTGTGCTCGCTAGATAGGTGGCTGTCGAGTTCACGGCCCGAGAGGTCGTGAGGCAGGGACCTATTCTCAAAGCTGCATGATTAATGCAGCAGTCTCCTCTTTGCTAAGTTACTGATCAGAAATCCCTTAAAAGACACCGTTACAACTGCCTACAGGTGCAGTGATTTGCCGAGGGTGGCCTCCTGTCGTCACACTGAAGAGTGCCTAGAGGAATAGGTAGATTCGCCATTGCTCAAAGAGGTGTGCAATACTTCGATCCGGAATGCGGACCAAAGCAGCGAACCAAGGAGGCTGTCGGCGTCAGCCTGGTTTCTCAAAGCTCTCCTGATGTCTCGTTTCAGGTCCGGCAAGCAAGAAACCAAGCCCAGTCGCCAATGCTCACCACACAGTCGCTTGAGTTGTATATGTTGGTCTCTAGGCTTGCCTTGATACCACAGAAACAGCGCTTCGCCAGGGCGCTATGCCCGGGACTGCTAGAATGACACAAAGTAACTGGGAGCGGCAGTGACGCTAACTTAAAACAGCAATATACCCCATAAAAGGTCAGATTCACGCTATCTGATTGGCCATTTAAGGTCCATTTTTGTAAGAGCACATACCAAAAATGCCGTAACTGCAGATTGTGTGTCATTCTTGCAGTCGGGGACATAGGTGGTCATCTTGAGCTCTAGCGGATTTGCCATGACCTAAGGGTCACCGAGGAAAGTCTGGACTCGATAATAAGATACATGTCATGGACAAGATACGGCTTCCATTGGACTTTTCCAAAGTCGAGTGGTCCAAACCCTGGGAGCCCAAAGCAGAGGAGAGAAGGGGACAAAAGATGGCAGTGCCAGGCATTCCTAAGGAATGGCAACTCGTGTAGCGTCCTGAAGGAATTGCAACTAACTAGTTTAATGCGGCTGATGGAAGTATGTAAAGAAGCGCTCGATGGACAACGGGAAAAAGAAGTTGCCCTTGATTTCATGTCCGATGCGGAGCACTCGTGTTCTCTGTGTTTATCGGGTCTGACACAACGTAACACCAGTCTTGCGAAGACGTTCTGGCAACATCAAAAAGAATACGCAAAAAGCCTGTTGGCCCAAGATGTGTATGAGTATTTTCAAGATTATATCGTGATTTCCTTTTGCTTAAGAGAACTATTAAGGTATTTCAATACTACCAAAAACTTAACGTACCAGGCGAAGATGTAAGAAAAGACAAATAGGCTCAACCTTCAGAAGTTAACAACTATTGCCTAGAGTAGTTGAACCGTTGTTGTCTGGCCGTTTAGGATCCGTCTGTCCGTTTCCTAGGCGTAACCTTCGCAAAATCCAGGGCATTTTTCGCTTGGCGCACGGCGCTTTGACCACCGAAGCTTGAATGTCCTTCACCCTACCTGGTAGCTATGTGGAAGTACCTGGTTAACAGTGCGTTAGCGCTGCCAAGGGGACATCAATGCAATCGGTGGGTGCATTGGAGCGTATTGTAGCTGTACATGGCCGCCTAGCTCGTATAAGTACACCCTGCTGAGTAAGGTCGGTACGTAAGGTTCCAGCGTCGATCTCCTACAAACATTAGTAGGTTCATTAGGGGGATCATTGCAGGTTCAGTCCTACCCTATGTTGGCAATTGACAGATTAACACGAAGAACATCCCCTCAGAATTTTCCCTTCCCCCAAAGTCAAAGTTGCACGGAACTAGCCACCGTCATCCTTTCCCTCCCTCATTCCTCTCCCCTTCTTCCAAAAAAGGCCATCGTCCTTCTCGGCTTTCCTCGTTCTTCCTACAGCTGTCGACTATTCCCTCCTGATACGATTTCAAGAGCGGAAGAGAAAAGATTCGTCAACAGTAACAGTGCGCTCGTGAATCCTCGACTCTCGATTGCCACTTCTTTATCGCCGTTTAATTGATTGGTCTCAGCAGGCTTTGGCCGCGCCGCTCATTTTTTGCATCCAACCGTCTATCTTCAAGATTCCCTTCTAAATTTTTTTTCTCCCTTCAGATCACGTAGTTCCCCTCTAAATCATAACCAACTGCCGGTTGATCATCATAGACAATGGCCGACGAGAAGACTCGCGTCTCTGGCGAGGTCCAACGACCAGAGCCTGTTCTCCCAACCGTCAACCCCGAAGCCGAGAAGCCTCAGCCTCCCAAGGCCACGATTCACCCGGCTTTCTATGTCGCGTATGTTCAAAGACCCTCTACGAAATGGGACGAGCTCGACGCGCCAGAATTGCTGACTCGAGACGATACGATGCAGTGTCTGGATTAGCCTGTCGTCATCGGTTATCCTGTTCAACAAATGGATTCTCGACACATTGGAATTCCGTGAGCAGTCCTCCATGTAGACTTTGTGTGCAAGACTCTTTCTAAGACTCTGCGTTTATAGGTTACCCTGTCATTCTGACAACCTACCACCTGACGTTTGCTACTATCGCGACGCAGCTGCTTGCCCGTTACACTACTCTCCTAGATGGGCGCAAGACTGTTAAGATGACCGGACGCGTCTACCTCCGCGCCATCGTCCCCATTGGTCTTTTCTTCAGCTTGAGTTTGATCTGCGGTAACTTGACCTACCTCTATCTTAGTGTCGCTTTCATCCAGATGCTCAAGGTGCGCACCGTCCCAAGCTTGGATCTTGTGGACTACATGACTGACTTGAAGTCCTGAAAGGCTACCACTCCCGTTGCCGTTCTTCTCTCCAGTTGGGTCATGGGCATTGCCGCCCCCAACATGAAGGTTTTGATGAACGTCTCCGCCATTGTTATTGGTGTCATGATTGCCTCATTCGGTGAGATCAGATTCGTCTGGATCGGATTTCTCTACCAGCTCGGCGGTGTCCTGTTCGAGGCTATTCGTCTCAACCTCGTCCAAGCGCTCCTCAGCTCAGCCGAATACAAGATGGACCCTCTGGTGTCCCTCTACTACTTCGCACCCGTCTGTGCTGTTATGAATGGTCTCGTTGCACTCTTCTGGGAGGTCCCAAAGGTATCCATGGCTGAAGTGTACAACGTTGGTCTCTTCACCTTCTTCCTCAATGGCTTGTGTGCATTTGGTCTCAACATCTCGGTTGTGTTCTTGGTAAGTCGAGATACGCCCGTGCCTTTCTTGTTGAATTTAAGACTAACAAATCCTTATAGATCGGCAAGACTTCATCTTTGGTTATGACTCTTTGCGGTGTCCTTAAGGATGTCTTGCTCGTGGCCGCGTCAATGCTCATCTGGGGTACTCCCATCTCTGCTCTTCAAGCTTTCGGCTATACGATCGCCCTGGGTGGTATGATCTACTACAAGCTCGGTTACGATGCCATCAAGGGTTACGCTGGTGAGGCTGGACGACAATGGGCCGAGTTCGGCGCTGCCCGACCGGCTACCCGCAAGATCATTGTTGTGGTTTCTGCGTTGCTGTTCTTTTTCCTCGTCTTCGGCGGCTTGGCCCCGACGTACGCTCCTGATTACGATCCGACCCCTTACCTCACCGGAGCAGCCAACAAGATTGGCGGCGGCTCATAAGCCTCCGACGGCAGGTCACCCTCCACTATATCTTTTAATTTTGTGGGTGTCCAGGAACGATTGATTCTCATGAGTTCGATCCTGCTGGGGAATCACCGTGGTGCGCGTTTCCCGGGTTATTTTCCAGCACATACACCGATTTCAAGCTCATCTTTATGGTTGATAGACCGTAATTGGAGAGCTTTCCTTCTGTACCCGATAGTGGTGAATGAGGCTGCCACGCTTCCATGTATAGATATAGAGCGCGGTTGAGGGATAGAGCGCACAGGGTTGGGTTCCACTTGCTTTACGACACGACACGGGCCTAATCATGTAACTTGGACCGCAATGGGAGTTTAGACTTTACCTGATGAAAAATGAATCCAACATAGCAATTACCATATAAGTCTGTCCTTCGACGCCATTAGAAACTCTTCTGGTAAATCACAAGCCATGTATTCCCCTGGCCCTGGTATATATTCCGCCGTGGATGCCATCATTAGCCACCAATAATGCATCATCACATATAGACCCATGGCTACGGAACAAATGCTCATGTATAAACCCACCACAAGGCCTACAGCAGTCTAAGTGCATGCCGTCCGGTCCGGCATAATGTCAAGCCCGCCGACTTCACGCGTATACGCTGTGCACATCTTATCTTATTATCTTACGAGTAGTAGTCAAGCTCAAGGCATCACCCTCATCCCTCGTCCGAAGTCGAGAAGGTACCACGTCGAGGCCTCTATGTCCTCGTCATAAGCTCTCTTACTCGTCTTACTCGTGGATAACAACACAACATACTTAGCTAGCTGCCTACATGGCCCCGGCGCTACATTTTTGACTTACTTACCAACGGACATACAGTATGCCTACCGGCTTTAACAGGCCGAGGGAGACGTCTTCTTCGCCCGTGTTATCCGTCCATCCATCTCTTCAGTGGAGGGGAGGGAGAGGGGCGGTCGCCGCCAGCAAGCGAGCGTCGAGGAAGAGGATGTGCGAATCGATCCGAGAGGAGCCCGCGGGACTACCGCGCTTCCCATTGTACCCGCCGAGACGGGGGCCGGGCTTCTTCGCACTTAAGCTAAAGCTTGATTAGGAGGCGGTACAGAGCGGATCCGGGGTCCCGGGGGTTTCCGGATAAGCAGCGGAGATCCTCGATATCCTGGGGTAAGCGAGAGGTGACTGCCGCCGTTGGATGGTTCTGTTTCGGTTCGGAGGAACGAACCATGGCCTGTCCTCGTGTCTGCCCGTCTGACATGATGGCGGAAGAGCGGCCTATGTAAGTAGAGACAATAAGTGCGGCAACATGCGTACCTGCGTGCCGGCTGCGATACGAATTTACAAGTACTCCCTGGACTACTCAATCCACACATCTCATAGCACCTCCTCGATGGTTTGTCCGCGTATTGTGTAAAATTGTTTTAGTTGCTCTGTGGGCTACCTCTTCCTCTATCCGTTTCCATCTAAGAGCATCTTCAGCAAGGACTTCTGGACCTTGAACTATGAACTCGGCAGACAAACGGGCCGAAGCAGTCAATGTCTAACCGGGTACTAGGAAGTCGTCGCCTTCAGCACCTTCTCCATACGAGCCCTGGAAACAGCCCGTAAGCGGGTGTGCGTAAAGGACCATATGACTATAGAAGACGATGCGGGCACCAGTGGAAAGATGCAGTTCATCAAGTCATGATTTGTTCTCAATGCCTTCATATTTAAGAGCAAAACCCTTAGGCTCCTAATGCCGGTTGCTGATGCGATTTACATCCCAGAAGACCATTTAAACCCCCCTAAACCGAAACGACGGAAGTTACGCCGAGGAAAATGACTTTTTAGAATCCTATGAAGAAGGGCTCGAGTCAGTATACGTCTCCGAGAGCGATAATCCAAGTAAGACGCCGCATGGAAGACGAGTTGGGGGGGATAGGGGAACATACTCAGAGGAGTGAAGAACCATCTGTTCTTGCCGCTCGTGTAGCGCTCCTCCAGGACCTTCTTGACGTTCTTCTTGGCCTCCTCTCGCTGGCTGACCTCCTTAAAGGTCTCTCCCGTGATGGAACCCTTCAGTCCCTCCAGTTCGAGCGTGTATCGTGTGGGCATCAGGTGGTTGTAGTTGATGGCCTTAATGAACGGCTTGATCTTGGACCGCTTCTCCTGGCGCGTCTTGGACATGCGGCGGGTGATCTTCGAGGGGTATCGCTCGATGCCGGCGACGAGGGCGTGGCCGTAGGGGTGGGCCTTATTGCCGCTGTCGACAGGCTGGATGATGACGACCTGGAAAAGTGACAATGTTAGACCATGGTCCCTGATTCCGAGCATAGCGATCGGCGCATGGTTGAAAAAGAAAAACGTTGGCCGGGTTTGCGGTTTGGTTTCGGTTCTGCGCTGTTGCTGCTGCCCGTAATTGACTTCCTCTCTACCCTTCCATCTCTCCGTTCGGCCATCTATTCCTTCGTTCGTCGACACCGAATATTTTCTGATCCCTCTCCTCTTTATGCTTCTCCGTCCCGGTGTGATCGCTCGGAACCGGCCATTCATTCACGGGAATTGACTCAACGTACCTTCTTACCGGCGTATCTACCGCGGGTAATAATGGCTACTCGGCCGACCTTAAGGAACTTCATTTTGGCTTCGGTCTGTGGGTGAATGAAGTCGGGAAAGGGCGCGTTGTGGTGGTAATTGGTCGTTGAATTTGGTCGTCCACGTAACGTTGGAGAAAGTCGACAGTGGGCTTTGCTCACGAAAATCGAAAAAATGTGTCGACCTGCCAAAATTAAGCGAAAGGAAAGGCTTTTGCTGATTGGCTGCGCGTGTTCTGGCGGGTCCATGGTCCACTTTAACCCCTGCAGACCCCACCACAGTAGAACCCATGGTGGTCTAAGCTCTTGATGGGCCGATCATCGGTAGGGCAGCGTCTTTATGTACTTCATAGACGCAGAATACTACCTCGTAGACAAATAACAAACTGGAGCCAGGCCATGAGGAACGTCAGGCAAGTTTTATTTGGCCCCTTACATGATATAGAGATTGTGGCCTTGAGCATTGTCATATTCTAAGCTACGAAACTCGGACTCAGCAATATTCATATTTAGTTTCTTACCCCATCAAATCCTGTGATGGCGCCTCCAACTTATATCATCTCGCGGATAGCGGACCCAATCTTCGCCGTCACCATAGGACTGGCAGCCGCTGCAACGAGAATCAACCGCGAAGAGAAAGAGAAAGGTAGGACAACGCAGCAAACTCTAGAAGCTGCCAAGAGGTAACTGGCACCTTTTACTAGTCTCGAACCCGAGTCCTAGATACTTATTCGGCTCTGTAGACGCCTTGGTTCGGCTGTTACGTCGTCAAAATCTGCCTGAAGCATCTTCACCCTCGAGTCTTAGGCCTAACTTGGTTCCTTCTATGCCTATGTTCTTGAACTGGATTCCAACATCCTTTGGGGCAAACTCGGATGGAGCATTTCGTCTCACATAATATTGCCGCCGTATAAGTTCCGGTCCGCCAGCTCTACTGTCACTATGTCATGGGCCATTGTTATGAATCACGTGGACGCCCTTGTGTATCACGAACAAGTCGCATTGAGTTGGACTTCATGGCGTTCACCATTTACCCAGGAACTTCTCAAAATCCCCCGCTTGAAACGGGCTCCAAATCTCTATATAGACACGGTACTTGCCTAGGAACTACCGAATCCTCCAAGAATTTGCTCGGTCTGGACACCGCTCTCCTTAATCCATTTACATTTCGAACGCTGGTCCATACTCTTTCTTCATGGCTTCCCGTACTATTTGTCCACAAAGCTTGGCTGTCGGGTTTGTACTGACAGCTAGTCCTTTTGCGATTTCGTTGCCATACCTGCCCCCCGACGCAAAGTCTCTGGAAGCGGCTTCTTCAAAATCGATCCTGGCCCAATTTGACTCCTTTCCGTTCCCCATGTCAACTTTCTCCTCCGACTGCAGCGACTTGGAAGTCATATGATATATCGCTGCTCGCTGAGTATGCGCGAGGGACAAAGTCTTGCCCGCTTGAGGCGAGACCGACGCGAATAGACTCCTTGGTGTCAACAGGCGGATTGCTTCGTCCAGGTCAGCCAGGGCTGTCTTAGCAGCCTCAAACCTCTCCGTGCTACCGGCATCCCGAACCAAAGCCCTCGGGTCCGGTCTTCCTGGGAGAAGCATCATATCTCCGTACAGCCTCCGTAGCGCTTGTGCTCTATTGTTTCGGGCACTGGCATACCTAGGATGTTCGGAGATGAGTTGGTCCAATGACGATATGCATTTTCGATATTCCTCGACAAGTTCTAATGTTGCTTGTTTCAGTCCGGCAAGCTGCATCTCTAATTGTTGTATCGAGAGCACAATGTCTCGTTCTTTTTGGACAACTTTCTCGTATGTGGATGCGTCGGTGATGATTGGGTCTTTCGGCAGATTCGGGTCGATGATAACTCCAGTCGTTGGGTCTGACTCAGGATCTCTGATCTTCTCTAGGACATTGAAGTCCCGGCGACTAAGCGAGCTCGTTGTCATATCGACGGTTGTGTGATAACGATGGAGGTCTGAGCGGGTAGGTAGATATCTTGAGGTTAACTGCCAAGTTGCAACTGCCCAACAACACAAGTCACCGCGAGGTCCGACAATGAGCCTTCAGTTCAATAACCAACAAATGAATTTAACGGTGAAGGGGTTCTTGTTCCTTTGACCACTGGAAGTCCTACAGATGATGGTTATACGTTTGCCCTGGACGCTTCAATCAATAGGATGGACCGGAAATAATAAAGTACGTAAGTCTTGCACAGCGCAATGCAGAATACAATAACTTCTCTTATCTAACTCCAAAAAATGCTGATCTTACAAGGTTATTTCCGTCGATTGATCGGTCTATGCCACATTCTATCTCTTTCAAGCGTCCTTGGGTGGGTGGGAGGAGGACAATGCTGGCGGAACGGGTGCCGGGCCGCGAATAGCCGGCGCAACCCATCATTGCCGAACTTCCACCCCTTCACCCTCATGACGGCATCCATTGGAACAAACGACCACTGGAATTCGTTTCCGTCGTCCAACAACTGGGGAAATCTGGGGAATAAGAGGGCTGCGGGGGTGGCTTTGTGCGGAATTGCTACCGGTCCTACGGTTTCCCTCTGTAGCCGGCATAAGGCTTAATCGCTGGGTCAGTTGACACACGCAATGCCATGTTAGTCAGCGGTGGGCAACGCTCAGGTAACGAAGTGACTCCTTTCGTCTGCTGGGAGGATATTATTTTTGTATCTCATATATGTACAGCTTCCATCTCAAGCCCTTGGTTTCAAGGCATTCACTTCCACTTGATAATCCAGCCCCCAGCCGTTAGGCTTACCATTACCATCTCATCCGTATCCATAACCACCACACATAGCTTAAGAGAAGATGGCGCCGTCAGCAATCTCGGAACTTCCCCTGGGAGATACATCATCAACCCACCAGCCGTCCCGAGATGAGTATGCCGTACAAGCCGGCGTATCCAGCTTTCAGGGCTACGACCACGTAACCTGGTGGGTAGGCAACGCCAAGCAGGCGGCCTCCTATTACAACAATCTATTCGGGTTCCGGACGGTGGCATATCGGGGTCTAGAAACGGGATGCCGTTATTTTACTTCGTACGTCGTCACCAATGGGGACGTGCGCTTCGTCTTCACCTCTCCCATCCGCTCGCGCGCCCACCTGCCGGAGGACGAGCCGATATCCCCTGCAGACCTTGCCCTGCTGGGTGAGATGTACACGCACCTCGAACGGCACGGTGACGCCGTCAAGGACGTCGCGTTTGAGGTAGACGATGCTGCCGCCGTACACGCCGCAGCCGTGGCCGGGGGTGCGGAGTCCGTGCAGAAACCGCAATACCTCTTCGACGAGGCGCGCGGCCGGGGCGTCACCACGGCGGTCATCCGCACGTACGGCGACACGACGCACACACTAGTCACGCGGCACGCGCCCTCCTCCCCGACCTCCTCGGCATCTTCCGAAGGGGACTCAGCGGAAAACAACCCCAACGCCACCACCGACGATGACGACTTCTTCCTGCCCGGCTTCATTAAGCGCGGCCCGCCGCCCTCGTCGGTCGAGCTGCCGCCGGTGCCGCTGGCGCGCATCGACCACTGCGTGGGCAACCAGTCGTGGGGCGACATGGCGGCGGCGTGCGCCTTCTACGAGGCCGCCCTGGGGTTCCACCGGTTCTGGAGCGTCGACGACAGCGTCATCTGCACCGAGTTCAGCGCGCTCAACAGCGTGGTGATGGCGAGCTCGGGCGACGGCGTCGTCAAGATGCCCATCAACGAGCCGGCGCGCGGCAAGAAGAAGTCGCAGATCGAGGAGTACGTGCTCTTCAACGCGGGGCCGGGCGTGCAGCACGTGGCGCTGCAGACGCGCGACATCGTGGCCTGCGTGCGGGCCATGCGCGCGCGCGGCGTCGAGTTCATCGCCGTGCCCCCGGCCTACTACGAGAACATGCGGCGCCGCCTCGAGGCCGACGCGGGCTCGCGCCGCTGGAAGCTCCGCGAGGACATGGACGTCCTCGAGTCCCTCAGCATCCTCATCGACTATGACGAAGGCGGCTACCTGCTGCAGCTCTTCACCAAGCCGCTCCTCGACCGCCCCACCGTCTTCGTCGAGATCATCCAGCGCCGCGACTTCGACGGCTTCGGCGCCGGCAACTTCAGGAGCCTGTTCGAGGCCATCGAGCGCGAGCAGGCCGAGAGGGGGAACCTCTAGAAGGGGGGATAAGTGAGCGAGCGAGCGGGTGAGGACGAGCCGGCTGGGTAGCAGCATATCGCCCGGGTACACTCAGGGGTAAGCGCCCATGAAGTTTCGTAATCCCGGAGGCGGAATCTACGAAGGACAAGGGGAGACGAAGCCAGCACGGCGTGGCGTAGCGACGCATCTATTGTGCCGGAATAGGGGCATTGCATGATAACGACGGATGATTAGTATGGAAGCCCGACGTCATACGGCAGGTGGAATTAGCATAAGCAACATATATATTCGAGGCGTGCGAATCAGCACGCGAATCATTCAAGTGTGTATCTCAACTGGATAGCTCAGCGCAGTATCTAATTCGATTAAATCAGTTACCGCCTCTGCTCTGTATAACCCGGTAGATTAGCTTCGTGCGCTTAGATACAAGCCATAGGGGTATATCTAGTTAGTTACCTCCGCTGGTCCACCATGTGCCATACAAAGGTAGGAGGTGGGCACCTATAGAATTAATTGTATGGAATACCCATTGGTCGCTTCGACGAAAGGCGATGTTTGAGAGTTCGGGATTGCGGTGAGCATTGGTAAAACGCGGAACATGTTTATTCCCGTGCAGATTTGTATGGGAGTCTACCTGGTGAGGCGATGGATCCAGCGGAGATAACTAAATATATCCCTGTGGCTTGCACAAGCACATCCAGATCGTGAGCCTCACGTCTCCTTTTTTTCCCCATTTCCCCCGGCGTGCGTAAAAGCATTTATTGCGTTTATTTAGGTATTGTTTCAACCACGAGCCCCTATGGCCGTTTTCCGAACGTACGTGGTCCCGCTAACGCCGTTTTCCCGTTTCCTATGGGTTTCCCATCCGAAGCCCAATGCTACATAATTCTGCCCCTATCCTTTTGAGGCAGACATGAGTCCAATGCGTCTTCTGTCTCTGGATTGCCCCCCTTACGGCGATTTGTTCGTTGGGACACCGCCTTGAATATGTGTATAAGTAGAGTAAATTACGAATCAACCTCCATGGCCCCGTTCGTACGCGCCTGCGCCTCCACTTGCGCGCCGCCATTGGTGTCTCCGTTCTGAGTCGCCAGCACACCCCTCGTATCGCTCTGGCATCCGGGACAGTTATGCAGGACCTCGTGGGCGAAGAGATCGCAGTCGATGCAGAAGTGGTTTCCGCACACCTCGCACGCGTAGCGCCCCGACTCGCTGAGGCCCTTGACAAGCAGCGGCGCGGGGGCCACCGGCTTACCCTTCTCCTTCTCCTTTCCCCGGCCCCTGTCCTTACCCCCCTTGCCCCTGGAGCTGGGCACCTCCGGAAAGGGAGCCAGACAGGCGTAGCAGGCCTTTGATTTCCGCGCTTCCGTCCACGAGACCTCGACCCAGTTGCGCAACGGGAATAGATGATGATACGACCTTGCCAGGTGGGTGGAGAGGATGAGCGTGAGACCACAGCCCGGGCATTCCGACGGTAATCTGCACACGCGGGAGCCACACCTCGTGCAGGAATATCCTTCACGTGTGGGACGGTTATGACAGGCGCAATAGTTGAGAGCGTCGCCAGCGGCGAGGGTGCGGGAGGGGAAGCCCATCATGAGCAGGCTGGCATTACTCTGTTCTTTGGCGCGGGTCACCGGCGGTGTCGTGATGGCCAGCAAAAGGTCGCGCAAGTGGTGCTCATGTAACGCGATACTGTAGTAACCGGAACTTTCGCCGCCGTTAGTCTTGGCGCATAGCTCGTCACAGATGGCCACCTGGGCCGCGAGCCCCACGATAGATACGCGGATCCGGTCAGTAATCAGTGCCCCCATGGTCTCGCGAATGTCTCCCGGATCGCTGGACATGAGGGCCCCATAGACAATGAGGACCTCGCGTGTTCCGTGGGACGGAGTGTGACTACGTAGTAGAAGAACCTCAGTTAGTCCCGCTGATCCCTAGAGAGTCCATGCCTATATATCCGTAGCTAGAGGAACACTTACAACAATGCGCCTCTACACATTTCCAGTGCATTTTGTAGACTCGGATTCCCCTGCGGTTCCTGCTTGACCCAGCCTTGCAGCTTCTCGAGGTGATCGGCCGGGTTGCCGCTCATATCACTTATCCTGACGGCGACGCCATCCCGCATGCCTATAATGGCAAGCTGGGAGATGGGGTTCTGTTCGAAGTACTCCCGCACGAACTCGCGGGCATAGGTCATGACAAGCTCGTAGCGGGTGGGCAGCAGGTCCTTCTCGAGCATGGCGAAGGACATGTCGAGCACGAGAACGAGGTGCCGGATGATGCCGCGCTGGAGGGGTGTGGTGTCCCTAAGCAGGCGCGCCCGCTTCTCGGCCTCGGCGATACCCTCGATGGCTTCGGCGAGCGTCCCGTCAGCGCCCTCGACGACGGCGTCCCACGACCGCTGTATGTCTTCCCATGCGGCCTTGCCACCCTTGCGACCGCCTTTCTTGCCACCGTCGGGCCTCGACCGTCCGCGCGTCTCTAGCGGGGTGCCAGAGGCCGCGCGGGAGGAGCCGAACTCGTCGTCGGAGGCATCGTCGCCTTGGTACTCGTCATCGGAGTCGGGCATCGTTCGATGGTGTGCAGGCGCGGGGAGATGGCGAGGACCGATGGGTTAAGAAGGCGCAAAGCTCGGGAGAAACTAGGGTATGTAGTAACTGTGGGCTGTTTTCAATTTGCGCTCAAAGTTAGTGGCCCGAAAACTCGGATGATGTGTGGAAGAGCCCACGAGGTTGCTAACGGCACGAGAGCTTCGACTATCAAGGGGGAGGGTCGGGGGAGTAGCAGGTAGTTGTAAGTATTATCGGTAGGGACGTACGGGATACGAGGTTAAACATGTCTCCGAGATTTGGTACTCAGGGAAGCATTGGACTGGGAAAAGCCGCCGCTCAATAGTGCGGATGTTTGAAAAAATAGAATAGGAGAAGTACCTATTGTTTGGGTTCAGCTAGAAAGAATAGGGGAAGTATACGAGAGTAAATTTTGTAGGTAGGTATGGGGGAAAGAAGAATAGCAAGGCTAGCGGTTGCACCTGTAAAGAATGATGTAGCAGCCTTATCTTTGGAATTGGAATTATGCAGTTTCCACCCAATCATACATCACTATTCGACAAGCTCCAAACCGGCCCTCGATCTAGGCCTCATAACTGTCTATGGTCATGTTATATAATCCGCACCCTACGAATATAGGAATCCAGTGCCTTTTTTTTTTTTTTTTTCCCTTTCTTCCAAAAACCCTCGAGTTCTCCCTACCGGGGCTGACGTGTTCCACCATGAGAGTCACAGGATTGAGAAGGGTTAGAAAATCGCTAGGTATTCGATTCTATCATACGACGTCATATACATTAGCAACTGCGCGAACTTGGGGTATAATATTCAAATCGTGCCGGCTTAGGCGCTTCGTCGACAGCTCGACGCTTTTGAGCCTGCCGTCCCGTCTTGTGAACTGAAAAGAAAAAAAGAAGATTCTCTTCCCCTAGCGACGGCTACACCCTATTGCCGTAGCCCGCATGCATCCATCCAATCGGCGCATCGCCTTTCTCTGTCCGGTTCCCCGGTTAACTAAAAAGATCGCTTCCGCTAGCGAATACGGTATGCGTGAATGAATTAGAGGTCGTATTGTAGCGTCGTGTCTGCCGCTGGGTTGCTGCCCTTACGAATCCGAAATGAACGGGTATACGGTCGAACCTAAACTCCAATTCCGTGTCGAAAAATGAGAAGATAGAGAAACAAAGAAAAAGCGGTTAAGGGTAGCCCGTGGGACCGGTAGGTACTGGCCAGTCATCCTCCGTGATGCTCGACCAGAACGTCCAGATCACCACTACTGATAAAAGAGTGAAGAGGGTCTGGAATAGAGACCCGTCGATCTTGCCTGCAGTCCCATCGCAGATGTACTCGCTGATGACATAGTTGAATATCTGACCGACGGCGAACAGAAGGGCCGCGCCGGTAAGGTAGATCATTGGTCGCACCTCGCCCAGTATCCGAAGAACCAGTACGGCCTCCAGGACGTAGAAGGCAACCAGGAAGATGAGTGGCACAAGCTGGTAGAGAACGTATAACGCGATATTTCGGTATGGCGGATTCGTACTCGAGGACCAATAGCCGGTCCAGTCGTAACCCGTGTCTAGGACAATATAGCCGGTGCCGACGAAGAGGATGACGCCGGATGCCAGCATCAGACCCATAGACAAAGGCGTTCCGTCGTCGACGATCTGATACCCCACGATCGCATTAAGCATCAGTATCCATGTTGTCGCGGTTATCATACCGATGTGTAC
This sequence comes from Monosporascus sp. CRB-8-3, assembly GCA_004155055.1. Classification (NCBI taxonomy): domain Eukaryota; kingdom Fungi; phylum Ascomycota; class Sordariomycetes; order Xylariales; genus Monosporascus; species Monosporascus sp. CRB-8-3. Next base: position 41,332 of record QJNZ01000279.1, on the reverse strand, counting down.
CCCGGTGAAAGCCTGTAAGGATGTTAGCTTCCTTCCCCTTGGATTGAACTTTTGCATCGATAAGGCGTACAATTCGAACAGCCGAGGGTAGTGGAAACTCTCCAACCGTGAATATCTCGCAGATTTCTATTATAATATAACAGAGGAGGAATAGTTGCATTTCTCTGTGCCCGCATTAGCCTAACAGCGCCTCGGAGCCGCAAGATAGCATAGGAAACATCGACGCACCTGCGACCAACTGCAGCTTTCTTTCTTTCCGAACGTAATAGAAGAAAAACCGCCACCGCAATGGCAATTCCGCAGAGCACTATGGACCCTAAAACGTCAATTAGCGCGATTGGTTCCCAGATGGAGCCCGGGGAGGTATGAGCTAGACAAACCTAAATTACCCAACTTCTGATCGTTTCCAAGCGGAATGCCCTGTAGTTGGCATCCTCCCCATCTTCCATCTTGACCGCCGTTTCCCGAGAGAATCTATGCAGCATGGTTAGCGGCTGGAATAGATCGCTATCGAGGTATAGGGAAAACGAGTCCACGGGGAGCTCGGCGGCGTTGACGTACATTGCATATTGGTAAAGTCGAGTCTCGGCAGAAGGCCTGCGACGCGGAACCAGAACCGTTAGCCTCATCTTCTAAGAGCAATTGACAATTCGACTTCGGATCGAAGGAAATATTGGCTGGTAGTCACCTCGAAATTACCAAAACTAGTCGACCCCATTTAGCGTTACCGACGCAGATGCGCCGTGGTTTGCGATGCTGGACGCTGCTGGGGTGTCGACAAACGAAAGGGCGACGGGAGCTGTTCTCGCGACTCGACGACTCCCTCGCGCTTCTGTCAATTCGTTGATAAGGACTAAGCGGATTTCCTGATTGGTGCGGGTCGATTGTTTTTCATTGCCGACAGAGTATCGTAGGTACTCGCAGGTAAGGTTTCGCAACTGGAATGCTGATGAGCAGGTGGATGGTGCTGGAAGGAGGCGTCGAGTTTGCAAGCGGCTTGACTCGTGGCACAGCTTGTGTGGTTGGCCCACGATATCGATCCTACGTTTCCCAGCCGATACTGCTGCAGCTCGCAGGTAAAACTGGGGCGCTTCTGCGCGTTTTTGGTTGTGGGCTGTGGCGTGTCTGCGGGTAGACTTCCCAGGTATCTCTGCTACGTCGGAGTGATTATGTCTCGCCTGGTTGTGCCCTGTCGAGGGCATCCAACTTGAGAGGACGGCGTGTTTCTCTTCCTCAGTCGACTCGGAAGGCGGGAAAGGCGAGCGAGCGGTGGGATTGAGTAAAATGAGCCGGTTAGTCAACCTACCCAGGTGGTAGTGGGAAGAAAAGAGTGGAAGAGGCAGTGAGCGGACCATGCGCTGGCTAGCTGGTTCAACTGGCTGGTTAAGATCGGATCGAACCAGGGTCTTGCAGTCGGCCAATTTGCTAATTACGGTATTTTAACCCGCTCTGGATCCTCTTTTTAACCCTTCAATCGTCTTCACAGCAGGGAGGATGGGAACATGGTTTACCCGTTACCCCATGTGGCTGGTGGATGGGTACCTCGGGTGGTTTTGGCCGTTATGTTCGTTGCTGATTGGATCGACAGATGTGGAACAATCCTGTTCTGTTCCTGAATTTGCCCTTGTGCGGCGTATCATTGGTGCCTCTGGACTAATCTGTAGGAGGCAGGAATGGCGCATCCAAGAAACCGGTGGCTTCGCTCTCCCTTCCGTCCAAGAAAGACATGAATCGACACCGGGGCCGTCTAGGAAGCAGCTTCTCTGCATATCAGCTTCTGCTATTGGAACCTATCTGCTTCGATCGCCTTGATATAGAAGTTCCCAATCCTTCTTTGCCTCCGCATGACACTGGTCTTGATTCTCATATCGGAAAGCTCTCACTAGGCAAGTTACCTACCTACCGACATGCTGGCACATATTGCGAGACTGCATGTGGCTGAGAGCTCGATTTCTTCCACCATACAGCCTGGACGCGACTGCGCACAGCACGGCGCGCTTAATAGAGCCGCACCCAAGCTATGGACTCGGTTTGAGGAGCCGTCGTCTTAGTGAGCTCTGATCAGGTATTTATTTATTCAAGACGCCCGATCCATCTCCAAGATAGGCATACTGGAATTTTACTTCTCAATAGATGATGACGCTCTCCGGGGCAGGGTTAACGGTTGTACTCGGGCAGTATCGCAAATTACATCTGCAGGTCTTTTAGCTAGAACAGCCCCGCAAGAGCAGTTTCAAAGGCACCGAGGTACTTCATACCCGGGGGGCTGCAATGTGTCTCTCCCCCTTTCAACGCTTCCTACATGGCTTTCATACAGGTAGCTAGTACTCATATATCACGGCTCAGAATATCATCTCCCATCGTGCCTACATTGGGGGAGAGAATCTGTGATAGTACTTACGGTAGTAGAGCGCTTTCTCCTTGTACTCCACTCCCTTCGAGTCCTGGTGTGGTTCGCGAGCCTTTATGAATAAGGGTGTCGAGTCTTAGTAGCTAGTGGCGGAGGTATCGTTGATCGGCCGGCCGGAGACAGGTTTCAGCATTTGGCGCTTCAATCACCGAGGTTCTGTCCAATGGCAGCCGTCGAAACCATTATCAGGTGAAGAAAGGGGGGGTAAAACCGTCGATAGACTCGTCGAGAATCGACCCATTCAGAGCGTAAGGATCCCTGTTACTGATAACCTGCTAAGGACGCTGAAGGCCTGATCCCAATCAGCAGCCCCTTTGCACAACAGACGAATTACTGCAGTGGCCGCAGCGGTCGCAGCTCATGCGCATCAGATGTAAGCGCAGCATCGTCATCTTCAGTAGGCAGGCTGGCATGTAAGCCCTCCCCACTGCAGCCGCGGCTGCAGCCGTCAATGCCATTGGCGTGCCAGGGGTTAGGCTTGTTTCAGCCACATCGTCAACGCCATCCACCGAGCTGAGTACGCACCTAGTAGGTACTGTAGAGGTAGGCATAAGGGTCTTTTTCTTTTGCTACCCAGCGTCGAGCCTTGCATAAAGTATATACCTGGTAATGCTTCGTTGCACACCTGCGATGGCTTGTCAGCTTGCCTGAACTGGCAGTGTCCAAAGATAGAAGCTTTCGAGGCGGAGTCGAGCCTTGTCATAATTCTCAGCACTTCACTCGGTTTGCCGCGATGCCCAATTGACATTGTCAGGGTGTACATGAAAAGGCCCCGGTGTTGGCTCGGTCGTGCCACCCATCATGTCTGTAGATATGGGAATGGAGGTTTCTGGCAAACCTCGAGATTCCAGACTTCAAGCTTGCGATTTCTCCCTTTTTAACCCAGGTTATTGGACCGAGCTGCTTGGGGCGGATAGACGAGCTTGCTTTATCGCTAGGAATCGCATTTTGTATTCTGTGACTTGCGCAGGACAAACACATGTATCCCTTGTGAATTTCGAGATTTCGAAACCATAGTTCTGGTCGAGTTATATTTCCTCAGTCGTAATATGATACACGCCACCCGAACAATTCCCCCTTTGGAGACACGTGAGCTTCCGTTGCTGTAGCTCTGCGGGGCTGATCTAGCCAGCACACTGACAGACTTTGGGTAGAACGAGACCCGAGGCTGACAAGCTCTGTCGTCACACGAGCCTTCCATCAGGACTAATATAGTATTCCTCTAACCAGCGTTTGGAGGAAAGGAACATGTAATACCAACCTCCATCGAGATGGTCGAACCAGATGACCTTATAAGGCCCTACTCGGGTGCGCACTTATCGATCAGGCTGTCGGGCTAGGGTTAGACGAACCGTAGCCCTCTTGAACGGGTACAGTGGGAGAAGGCCAGGAGAATACGCCGCGTGATGGAGCTCCCCATTCGACGGCGCGTCCCCAAGTTGCCGGGGCTGTAGGCTTTGCGGGGAGTTATCGCTTGGTTGACCCGCCATGCCCTGCCGAAGATGGGAACCTTGATACAGTGTGTCAGGAGGGGTATTTCTACTGGAGCCTAGGGCTTGGCTTGTACCTAGCATCTTTAAACCACCCAAAATATCTCACATTTTCTCCTTGTTCATGCCGTATGATGTTATCGTGGGTCTCCCTAACCTAAATCCTGATTATCTACAGTAGTATCTGTAGTAGTAGTAGCAACCAAAATTTTAAACGGTTGACTCGTTGACTGGCTTGGATCGTCTCGGGTTCCACTCCATTTGTTACTATGAGTCCAACCGAGGACTCTTCTGCAGTTTTAGGAAACCCGAAACATGTCGGATCTGCGAGATTTCCAGTCAAGTGACTCCCCGCAAACCACAATCGTGAACCCACAGCCGCATTTGGGTCGTGTCGTGTGCCGAATCATCTGCTAAAACGTGCAAAAGTTGCGTCAAAGGATGAATTCCGTTTGGAGTCCGGTTGGACGAGTCAGATGGTCAGCTGGGCTTGTATAACGCCGCCTGTAGGACGGTGCCAGCGATAATTCCTCAATCTGCCAATTTACCGAGCATTTAGAAGGCGTTCCGAGACTTTCCATGCTTGGGAGGTATACAGCAAGATACCGGTACCTTGGATCTGTCCCGCAGTTTTGCCATCATTAGTGCAACACAACGCATGTGACACGGATGCAATATAACGCTGTTGTGTGGGGGTTGGGAAACTTGACCCGTCCATAGGCTATCCATCTTGGGTAGGATTAACAAGCCTCCAGAAACAGCTTCAAGACGATAGCAGAATTCCTAACTTGGCGGGGTTAAGAAATGAAAAATGAGCTGGTCTGGATAATCTCTAAAGTACGAAATAGACTTTAGCTGTACAGAAGCCTGGGAATGCCAGCATGGATGTATTACGAGAGTTCCGTCAGATTCACGATAGCGCACGAGACGTCCACGATGTGGAGGCACGCCCTTAAATATTTACAACTTGACCGACTGTTCGTCTCCGTACAATAAACACAAAGTTGGCTCCATCGGAGCCAAGGGTTACCGTATTGTTGTTGAACTCCCTGGCGACCCGATTATACAGTCCAATCATCGCGTTTACCGCAAAAATGAGGCCTGCGTCGGGCACGAGCCGCTACTATGTAAACGGGATTGGGTGTCCATCTTTATCGGACGGAGACGGGGCCAGCGTGCACATTACGAACAGCCAAGCCCCGTCAGCATTTGAAGGCCTACAGGGTCTATAAATCCCAAGACGGAGAGCCTAACAAATGGTCTGATGGATATAATAAGTCACATTTCATCAGCTTCGACTGACAAAAACGCCTACCTTGGCAAGGTACATACCTTGTAGGGAGGTCCGGATGACTCTGTTGCAGTGATGCTCGGGGACCCTAGGGGACCCTACCTCCTATAGTTAGTTAGACTCACGTGGTACTAGCTCTTGTAGATTTGCTGATAGTTACCTAAGCTTCGTCTTGGTATCCGGCCTGTTATCCAACATACCCGAATAGACCCAATACTTACCGATACTCACTCCACCCTTGCCTTAAACTACATTCTTCCCCATTCCTTTTCGAATTCTTTTTACTTATTAACAGCGTTGCAGGAGGGTGCTGCTGCTTAACAGCCCCGTCGTCTCCAAGATTCCTTCACACAACTCAGCCCGACTCCCGTCTAACATTCCTTTAAGAACCCTCGGTTCCCGACCTGATCGAGACCAACAATCGACGTCATTGCTGACCGAGCACCGGCATCAACCGTCCCGCGATAGACTCTCCTCCGACTCCGCCGACTCCGACTTCTCTTGGTCCGACACAGGCGATATCGCGGAGCAGCTGGCGGATGAGGAGGATCCGTTGCGGATTAAGCTTGCCGATATCGCCGTAGGAGACGACGACGGCCTGCTTGCTGGAATACACAAGCGCCGTCCCGCCCGGTCGAAGCCTAAACACGTCCAGTTCAAAAGTTCGGTCTCGGACCACGGTGAGCGTCGTCCCAGAACTCACGCTGGCGTCGTTAGTAAGGAATCGATCGAGATACCCGACGTAGCTCCACGCCGCTACTCTAGAGCTCGCCGTTTCATAGCCGCCATCATGCCGGGATCTAGCAAGTTTCTCCTGTAGGTTTATGCGCACTTGTATGGATGCTATGGATTCGCAGACTAACTGCGCTATCAGCTACTTCACGACCGTTTTCGTGTCGTTGGGGGTTTTCCTCTTCGGATATGATCAGGGTGTTATGTCGGGCATCATCACGTACGGTTCCCACCCCCAGAATAAGCGAGGTTACTCCCCCGCGTTTAGCTAACGGCCTACTAGGGGCCCGTACTTTCGGGACGCGTTCAACAACCCTTCCAAGGCCGAAGTTGGTACTATGGTCGCTATCCTCGAGATTGGGGCCCTCATCTCCTCCCTCGCCGTTGGAAGGGTCGGCGACATCATCGGCCGGCGGAGAACCATTCTCTATGGCTCCATCATTTTCTTCATCGGTGGCGCATTACAATCCTTTGCCGACAATATGGCCATGATGATGTTAGGTAGAATCATCGCTGGTCTAGGGGTGGGTTCCTTGTCAACCATCGTACCCGTTTATCAATCGGAGATATCGCCTCCGCACAACCGAGGCCAGTTGGCATGCATCGAATTCTCCGGTAACATAATTGGCTACGCGACTTCGGTTTGGGTAGACTACGGCTGCGGATTTATCGAGAGCAACTGGTCATGGCGCCTTCCCCTTCTCATGCAGTGTGTCATGGGTGCCCTGCTAGGGCTTGGTAGCTTGGTAATAGTCGAGTCCCCTAGGTATGGTGTCCGACGTCCTAGTTCATGGAAGCTTGGTGCTAACCCCGTCGAAAAGATGGCTCCTTGATAACGACCACGACGAGGAAGGTATAGTTGTCATTGCCAACTTGTATGGCGGCGGTGATATCCATAACCCCAAGGCACGGGATGAATATCGTGAAATCAAAATGAACGTTCTGCTGCAGCGCATGGAGGGCGAGAGAAGCTACACAGAGATGTTCCGCCGATACAAGACCCGCGTCTTTATTGCCATGTCTGCGCAGGCTCTGGCACAACTGAACGGTATCAATGTCATCTCGTACTACGCACCCTACGTTTTCGAATCGGCTGGGTGGATAGGTCACGATGCAATTTTTATGGCAGGTATCAATGGCATTACCTACTTCCTCTCGACTATACCGCCGTGGTACGTCGTAGATCGATGGGGCCGGCGCGTCATCCTACTCAGCGGTGCTATCTTGATGGCTGCATCTCTGTCTTTGGTGTCTTATTTCCTTTACCTCGATATCCCATCTACCCCATCGATGGTTGTCATATTCGTGATGATCTACAATGCCGCTTTTGGTTACTCGTGGGGCCCGATTCCCTGGCTATACCCTCCGGAAATATTACCCCTGAGCATTCGATCCAAGGGAGCGAGTCTGTCCACGGCATCCAACTGGGCGTTCAATTGGCTGGTCGGAGAGATGACACCCATCTTGCAGGAGTGGATTAAATGGCGTCTTTACTTGCTTCATGCGTTCTTCTGCGTAATCAGTTTTGTAGTTGGTAAGTATGCGATTATGCAAACAAACCGTCCAGCGTTGCTAATGGATGACAGTGTACTTCATATACCCCGAGACTTGCGGCGTGAGGTTAGAGGAAATGGACTCGCTCTTCGGAGACGCCAGCACGGCTATGGGAACCCCTGGCATCAGATCGGAGTCGGATGTCAATATCAGACCAGGATCGCCTATTCCTTCGCTCGACCTCCGCGGTCGAATTGCGTCTGATGTCAACATCCCTCCGGGGGATATTGAGCCTCCTACCGTCAATATGATTGACGGCAGACCGCGGTACAGGTCGGAAAGTCGCGACTCGCGCGGACGAGTGGGCGAGTGGCTCAGTAGAATGGTCGGGCAAAACCGAGGAGGCAGTCCGGCGAGCGGAGCGAGGTACACGCCGATAGATCAGCGAGACGACTAAGACTATCTGAATGAGGCGCGGAAGCGTTTTATTTTTGAGTTACGAGTTGGGATCTTAGAATTCAATTCATATAGACGGCAGGCGGGCACTCTTGGTTCTCGGAGGCGAGCATTTGGATATCTTCGAACATTCAGATCATCGGTCCGTGCGCAGCCAGCCACGGTGACAACACATCAATACCGGCGTCGTGATTTTAGGGAAGGGAGGGAGCCGAGAGGCGCGAGTAGGAGACGTACCTAAGGAGTGGTATGAGTGGTGCTTCGTCGCTTTCCTCCGTCCCACGGGGATGGACGAGGCAGAACTTGTGTACAACTTTCCTTATTTTGTTTTTTTGGATGGTTCCAGGTGGTCAGACAGCGGTTAAGAATTATCCTTATCTACATACACCAGCGCCATGGGGTGGTGCTCGCGAGCCTCGGGACGAATGGAAAGCAGCCACTTCGTTCGGGCGCCTTTACAGCTAATGTAACATGCATGTAAAGTACATAGGGTAGTTACTAGAATGTATCTACGAGTTTGACATTAACCTTGCGTCCATGATCGTTATGGGTTATGTGTTCGATTAATGCGATTAACCCTTTAAACCCCCCCCTTTTCCTTTTTACTTTTCCCACCGTGCCCCCCGTTGTACCGTCTATATCCTGTTATACCTTGTCGTTTCTGCATGTAAGGCTTCACAATTATGTAAAGTGTATATAAATATTCATAAGGTACAGCTGAATCATTTTGTAAATTTACCTGTGTAAGTACAGTCAGTAGGTAATAATACGCTGCTTTGTTTTGGAGATGCTCGATATATGTAGGCTGTAGATACTGTACTTCGATGAGAGGCCAGTTTGCAACTTGGGCCGATCATCCGATTTAGAAGCATGTTTTAGTGCTAAACTTAGAATAGAATACTACCAAGGGGGCTCAAGCTGTCTTCCATTTGACGGATTTCTTAGCGCGTTCGCGTCCCTCCCTTTTTGCAGCTGGGGAATCTGGCGTTGAAACATTTTAAGGTGATTAGAGCCCAGATCCCACCACCTGGCCATATCCGGGATCCAGGGCTGATACGAAGTAGTACTTGAAAGAAATACCTTACCTGTCTTGTCTGGACTGGCCCAAAAACCAACATCGCACCAAGCGTGATAGTACTACGCAAACCTCCCATTTCTCATCATTCTTTCCTCGAGGGGTCGTAATCAAGTAATTGGTGTATCCTTCGTCCCTTGGTCTTATTTGTTTCTATCTGTCCTCCGGATTTCGGGAGATGTTCTGATCCTACCTCGTGTGTCAACTTGCACACACACATTTAAGATAATCTTTTTTATCTCTTGGGCTTCTCTCTGCTTCTGACCCTCTTTTCGACGAAGACCTTCCTTCCCCCTTATTTAGGCGTGGCTGGAAAAGCTTCACCTCTTTCCGTAGACATAAACCTTTTCAACTATTCTTCGTTCTGGCATCGACTACGGCTTATTAGCAGACATCGATAGTGATCATGGCCGATACCAAGGCCACGGTTGCCTCTGGCGCCGACCCGACTGCTGAGGCTCTCCGCAGGCGTAACGTACCCGGATCGACGGTTCCCGGGGCTCCGGCGCAACAACTTCAAGCCGACGAGCAGAAGATCCATGGGAAGAAGAAGGTAGGTATATGGCGTAAGCCCCGTTCTATGATTACCGGCGAGCTGCCAGCTTACAAGGTTTCTGCTAGGAGACGACCTTCCTCGATATCCTCGACGAGTGGGAGTTTCTCATCGCTCCTCTAATCTTCACCGCCTTCGCCTTCTTCACCCGGCTTTATAAAATTGGTCTTAGCCCTATTGTCACTTGGGATGTAAGTAGAGGTAGCACCGAACTCCTATACCCTCCATGCTAACCACCATGTGCGACAGGAAGCTCAGTTCGTGCAATCTCCGATCCCCCGTCTCCCTTGACTCCCGGCGCTGACCCAGCATTTCCTTGATGCAGCTTTGGTAAATTCGGCTCCCATTACATTAAGCGCGAACTCTTCTTTGACGTGTACGTTGTGCTGCTATACTTGAGCGAGACACACGGCTGATAGGATTCATAGGCACCCTCCGCTCGGCAAAATCCTCGTTGGCTTGTCTGGAGTCCTCGCAGGCTACAATGGAACTTTCGAGTTCAAGTCCGGCGAAACCTATCCCGAAGAACTAGACTACACCTTCATGCGCGCCTTCAACGCTTTCTGGGGTATTCTGTGTGTTCCGTTGGCGTACTTTACCGCAAGGGAGCTGAATCTGAAGCGATCCGCTGTTTGGTTTGTCACCCTCATGGTCCTCTGCGAAAATTCGTATACCACCATCAGCCGTTTTATCCTCCTCGACTCGATGCTCCTGTTCGGTACCGTCGCCACTGTTTTCTGCTGGGCCAAGTTCCACCGCCTCCAGAAGGAGAGCTTCGAACCCGAGTGGTTTTTCTGGCTGTTCATGACCGGCCTCAGCTTGGGATTTGTCTGCAGCATCAAACTAGTGGGGTTGTTCGTCACGGCTATGGTCGGTCTATACACTATCGAGGATCTCTGGAACAAGTTCGGTAACACGAAGATGCCTTACACCGAGCTTGCCGCTCATTTCGGTGCCCGTGTAGTTGGCCTGATCGTTATCCCGTTCCTGGTTTATCTGCTCTCGTTTGCCCTCCATTTCGCCATATTGACGAGGAGCGGTCCTGGGGATGCTCAGATGAGCTCCCTATTCCAGGCGAACCTAGAAGGCAGCGAGATTGGTCGTAACTCCCCTCTCGAGGTTGCAATTGGCTCCAAGGTGACGATCAAGAACATGGGCTACGGTGGTGGTCTCCTTCACAGCCACGTTCAGAGTACGTATCTGGTGTAATGACTTTCTTTATATGGTTGGGCTCTCTAACTCGGTCCCAGCTTATCCGGAGGGCTCCAATCAACAACAGGTGACTTGTTATCACCACAAGGATGCCAACAATGAATGGTGGTTTTACCCCAACCGCCACGATGCGCCTTATGATCCAGAGGCTGAGCCACGTTTTATCGGAGATGGCTCTGTCATTCGTTTGATCCACACACAAACGGGTCGAAACTTGCACTCGCACGATATTTCAGCTCCTGTCACGAAGAGTATGAAGGAAGTATCCTGCTACGGTAACCTCACTATCGGGGATGACAAGGACCACTGGAAGATTGAAGTTGTCAAGGACGTCGCATCTCGTGATAAGAGCAAACTCCGCACTCTAACGACTGCGTTCCGGCTGAAGCATACGGTTATGGGATGTTATCTGCGTGCCGGCAATGTCAACCTGCCACAGTGGGGTTTCAAGCAGATCGAGGTGACTTGTGACAAGAACAACAACCCTCGCGATACCTTTACCCACTGGAACATCGAGGCCCACACGAACGACAAGCGTAAGTTGACCAACCTGACCTATACCGTCTATATCATACGACGCTGACATATTACGCAGTTCCTCCTGGCGACCCTGGCAAGTACAAGTCTCCATTCTTCCACGACTTCATCCATCTGAACGTTGCCATGATGACGTCCAACAATGCCCTTGTCCCGGACCCCGACAAGCAAGACGATCTTGCTTCCAAATGGTGGCAATGGCCCATCCTGAATGTTGGTCTCCGTATGTGTGGTTGGGACGACAAGATAGTCAAATATTTCCTGCTTGGCAACCCCTTCGTCTATTGGGTATCGACGGCTTCTCTCGGTGGGGTCGGCTTGATGACCCTTTGGTACCTCCTCCGCTGGCAACGAGGATTCAGGGAGCTGTCCCAAGACGAGATTGACCAGATCCACTATGCTGGGCTCTACCCCGTCATCGGATGGTTCCTTCACTACCTGCCGTTTGTCGTCATGGCCCGTGTCACCTATGTTCATCACTACTACCCTGCTCTCTACTTTGCGATATTGTCTTTGGGTTTCCTAGTCGACTTCGTCCTGAAGGACAAGCGGAAGTCCATTCAATACCCCATCTACGGTGTACTTTACACCATTGTCGTTGGTCTTTACATCTACTTCATTCCTATCTGCTGGGGTATGACGGGAAGCAACCAGCAGTATAAGTACATGAAGTGGTTCGACACCTGGCGCATCTCCGACTAAGGGGCTTGCGTGTAGCGGCGAAGAGACACCCCGTGAGCTATCAGCCAACGCGATAGTGGAAGTTGCTCGGGGGCCGACGAGCTGCCACTGTGACCTAACTTGGCTGGCTCAAAAGGATTTGACGATTTTACGATTGTCACTGCTACCATCTCTCGCCCCACCAAAATCTCACCCATCTCCTACCAGTGTAACGATATGAGGATCCGTTATTTGCATTAAGGGAAAATGCCTGAGAGATCAAGTGGAGTTTAGGGACAGTATGTGCGGATCTGGGTGATGCATCTTGTTTGTGGTTTGGGGACAGAAAGTGGGGGTTTGAAAAGACACAAAGAGAACTTAGCATTACCGACCTTCTAATACCGAACAAGCACATCCGCGCTTTTCTCCTTTTGCTTCTTCGTAACAGCGAGATATCGGTTATGTCTTCACCGCGGTGCCACCAAATAAGGATGAGACATGATGATGGAGACCGTGGTCTTCTTCTTCCTGCTATTTGTTATTTTCCTCATTGCTCGATGGGTTCGGTTTCTCTCGGAACCCAACCTGCCCTCACTCGTTCCGGTTGCTGAACGTTGCTTGCTTGCTGGTAGCAGTAGTCGCATTTATTAACTAAGGGTATCATCCGACTGAACATGTGTCTGCTGCGTATGCTTTCGCATCGCCTTCCTTGCCCGAGCACCTTTACCTTAACTTTCCTGTCTTCCGTCCCGCATGCCTATCTGCCCTCATTTCCTTGACTGACTGACCGACTGACTGACCGACGGGGTCGCTTCTCCCGCCTCGAGTGTGTGCGTATGCGTTTATGTAATTGTACAATGCGGAGGTAACCTATCCTCCCCCTCCCCGTGACTCCATGCATATGCCTCCATCCGCGCTATGCGTATGCGCCGAACCATGCGGTCGAATATCATGCATACCTTACGTAGAGGCGTGGCGTGACAACAGTGCAGCCTTTTCCGACGCAATGCGTTTCCGCCATTCCACTCCCAGCTGACCCGTGAAACGAGGGGAGGCCACTCTCCCCCATATAGATCTCTTCTCCGCGCCAACCCGGCACGTCAACAGCACATGCCGCCGGCGCCGCCCGTCGTGCCGCCCGCCAGCCTGACCTGCCTCGGGTTCGGCCCCGCAGTGCCGGGGCCGGCCCCCTTGACGCCGGACCGGCGGTCGTTGAGGTCGTAGCGGCCGGCATTGATGTTGTCGAAGATGCGCTCGGCGACGGCGGCGAAGGCGGCCTCGACGTTCTCGCCGCTCTTGGCCGACGTCTCGACGTAGGAGAGCACGCCATTGCGGGCGGCCCAGTCGCGCGCCTCGGCCGCCGACACCTCACGCCGGTCCTCCTTACCGCCCTCCGCGGCTACTACCTCGTCCAGCTTGTTGCCCACGAGCACCACCACGATGTCCGGTTCGGCGATCTGCCGCAGGTCGTTGAGCCAGTCGGTCGCGTGCAGGAACGTCGACCGCCGCGTGATGTCGAAGACGAGCAGGGCGCCCGACGCGCCCCGGAAGTAGGACCGCGTTACGGATTTGTAGGCTAGGAGGTCGCGGGTCGCGTGTTAGTCTGTCTATCTCCGCAGCCGCATGCAGGTACCGGTTGGTAGATGGAATATGGAAGGGGGTCTTCTCAAGGTGTGTGTGCCTTCCGGAAGTTGTTCTAGACTGTCCATCTACCGGGGCTTGGTCATGGGATTTGGGGGGGAGGGTGGGCTCCACGTACTTTCCTGCCCGGCCGTGTCCCACAGCGAAAGCTTCATATGCTTCTGCGGCGTCTCGGGCTCCTTGCGCCGGGGCTCGGGCAGCCCCTCAGGCGCCGTTGGAGCGGAAGCGCTGCCCCTGCTACTGGCAGCGGCGGATTTCCTGTGTGGGGGGCCGACGGGTACGATGCGCGACCCGAACTCTACGCCGATGGTAACGTCGTGCTGCGCGCTGAACCGCCCCTCGCACAGCCGAATGGTCAGCGACGACTTGCCGCACCCCGAGTCTCCGATGCATACCAGCTTCGCGATGTAGTCCCAGGGCGGCGAGGACATCGTGGAGATGGGCAGTCTGTTGGGCTGGCTAAAGAGGGTAGCGAGGAGAGGTAGGTATGTGTGTATCCAGCGACGCCAGATCTCGTGGGTCGTGTGGCCCGGGGGCTAGCTGGCTCGCTCCGAGGGAGAGGTAGAGAATTAGTCGAGCCCTCGTTGCCGCTGGAGCTATATGTAACTTGTTGACGAGTAGTATTCCCTCAGTTACGTATGCGCGTCTATTGCCTCGGATGTTCCAGAATCGATGGAAGTCTAGCCAGGAACCAGAGGTTCTTGGGGGTACGAGACTCCGCCCAAGTATAACTACCAGTAGGATGAGAGATGCAGGAGCGGCACTTGACGGTAGCTAGTATTCCCTATTAAAGCTAGCAAATGGGACTTTCGGAAAGATCTTGTGTGATTCGTCAAGATGGCAAGTATGGGATATGATGAAACAGTCAGGTTCAGGATATGTAGGAAGCAAATATCAACTGGAATAAAGTAATCAAGCGAGTCCGGGAGCCAGATCTACATAGTCAGTCAGCTACAAATACAACCCCATATATGAGGGTAACTTAGTGGTAGGTGTGGTATGCATGGCATAATGGAAGCATGGAGACGGAGCTATGTCATTGATTTTATCCAATTGGAGATGATCAGTCATAGAACGGCCGATGCTCTAAACCTGCCTGGATGACCTCAGCTGCAAAAGTTAGCTTAGAACCCGTCAGAATACATAAGTTAGTAGGTACTTCATAGATATACAGTCTGAGGCCAGCAGACAAAGAATCTCGTGATTGCCCTTGACATAATATACACATACATGTATAGGGATAATCAGGACGAGGCATGTGACAGACTTCGATTGGCACAAGACTGAACATCCACATACATGTATGTAGGCACAGGAAGTAAGGTAGTAAGTGTACTTGGGGTAGGTACTGCAGGCTTCCCGCCCGCTATCACCGATCAACCGTTAGTGCCAGTATCTGGGGGGCTAGTAGATTCGTCCATAGGTACCTGATTTACCGCCTGAGGTCACTTCCGCATACGGCTCGAGTAACTGCTGGCTGCTGCGGATGACCATGACCGTGACTGTGACGGTGAACCATGACCATCATCGATTATCCATCTATCAACACCCTTTTGTGTGATAATGAATGATCTTCTTCTACCGACTATCTCCAGAATTTCTCAGAATCGGGTAGCTTCAAAACCTTTCTAGTTGGAAATCACATGCCTAACCTTTTCCTTCTCTTTAATAGTATCGTTTCCCTTACAAAGTGATGCTCTACGCTTGATGACATAACACAAAAGAAGCGAAGCATCTCGGCGCTGGGTATCGAATTTCGAGCTCGACTCACAGTAAAGCCGGGTCGCCCGTTTGTGCGACTGCTCGCTCCGAAGTAGCAGTTGCACAAGTAGCGACACTTCTATATAGCGGTGCCAAGCATCCTGTGAGGGCCTTGTGCCACAGCTCTGCCTAAACCTGGCCCGACATCTTGATAATATCTGCTGCAGTTGGACTTTGCGTCCTCTTGCGGCCGCGTCATCATGTTTTCTGAATGTAAGTTATCCTGTGTCCCGGACTGATTCTGAACATGGAACTCACCGATGGCATCCAGACGCATCTAGGTTCCTTGCCCAGTCGCAGTCCCGCCTGTCCAACTTCGGACAACCCGACAACAATGACCCTTCGAGTCAACAACCTCCGAGTGGCCCTTCGCGCTATTCCCGCCTTCCAAACCGATCTACATACCAAGCTCGCCTTGGAAACCCCTATCAGCCATCCAACTCCAGATTCGGTTTTACCTCGCGATACAACACCGCTCCGGATGCCCCGCTGTTTCATAGCGCGCTAAACGAGTTCCAGGAGGATGACGAGGATGATGCTCGGGAAGCTGCCGATTTTCGCGCCCTCCAGCGCTCCCGTCGCGTTTTCGTATCGAGTCGCATGGGGGAGAGCTCCGCCTCTGAGAATGAACACAGTCGCGCTTCTCTAGATCAGAGCGGTGAGCGGGATAGCCGGTTATATGAGGATCGGGGGCGTCCCATGGGCATTAAGAGCAGTTGGAATGGAGAGTCTAGCTTCAAGGACAGGCATTCCAGGCGGAAGGCCAGGGAAGAGGAACCCGACGCCCTGGAACCCAACAAGGACAAGCGCCAGAATTCTGGTAGCGAGGAGAGCGGCAGGATGGTTGACATCGGTTTGGAATCAACAGTCCTGGATAACGAAGTACCCGAGGATCTTCTTCAGGAAACCCCTATCGATACATCGCCGCCCGCTTTTCAACAGTTCAAGTCAGCCAAGGGCACATCTAAGATCGGCGTCGATCAAAGGAGCTCCAATTTCGAACCCGACCGGCGTTTACAGCGCCAAACCATTGTTGAGGAGGACGAGGATGAGGACGAAGACGGTGAAGCTACGCTACCTGCTCCAGCCCCGCCCAGGATGTACGGCGAGATCTTCGTTCACGATCAGTTCTTCGCCTGGATCTACCTGATAGCTTTGGCGTCACTGCTGGCCACTTTCGTCCTCGTTTGGCTGCATACCTCGGCACCGAAAAAGGGGCACCCTCTCGGAGACACTATTTACACCACTCTCCATTCCTCCTTCTACCTTCTTGCCGTCGACACTGTGGTGGCTGTCATCGTGGCCCTAGTATGGATGGCAGCCCTCAGGTCATTTGTCCAGCAGCTGGTGTTCCTCATTCTTCTGGGCGTTCCGATTGTTCTGTTTTCATTTTCGCTATACCCAATGGTTTCGAGTTTCCAAGGGCCGGATCACGGTTCACGTTTACAGGATGTCGTTATGAGATACGCCGCCATCGTTCCCGGAGTTTGCGCAATCATATGGATTTATCTGCTTTACAAGGGACGCCATAACATAACCAGGGCGGTAGACATACTCGACTTCTCGAGTCGTATTCTCGCTGCCAACCCAGCACTCGTGTTGCTTGGGTTTGGCTCGTTGGGTTTCGTCATCGGATGGACCTGGCTCTGGTTGTCCATGTTCACCAGGATCTTCCTGGGAGGCTACTTCTCCAAGTCCCTCTCAGCTTTCATCATCGGCACGGCCACTTGGTGGTTGGCTATATTCTTCTTCCTGATGTACGTCTGGACACTCTCCGTCATGGGTGGAGTAGTCCGGGGTACGACGGCCGGAACCGTCTCCAACTGGTATTATTTCCGCAACAAGCAGCCTCCTTCGCCCTCGAATATCGTAGTTAAGGAGGCTTTAACACACACCACAACGACGGTTTTTGGTACCGTTTGTGCCTCCACCCTACTAGCGCTGGCAGTGCGCGTTCCCATCCTGGTCCTTCCAAGCCGGATATCCGCCATTATCGAGTTCATAGGGTGGAGGATTGCTCCGAGACCAGTATCCGTCTTGACTAACCCCCTGGCGCTGACGTACGCTGCGATACACTCAGTGCCCTTAATGGAGTCCGCCTCCGCCCTGAGTAGGATACAGTTTCTGGCGACAGGCCCGACGACCACCCTCACCCCGGGCTCGTACTCTAGAGGAGACCAGAACCCCTCGCTCTTCCCTTACCAGATGGCGAAGATGCTCCTGCACGCGGCGCGGTTCGTCATGTCGACGGCACTGGGATTCGCGGCCTGGGTCATGACGGCGCGCCAGCTGCAGATCCAGCTGCCCGAGGGGGTCGGCATCCGGGGCAGCGCCTACGCCTACGTCGTCGGCGTGGTGGCCAGCATGATCGGCTGGGGCGTCCTGGGGGCCATGGAGGGCATCCTCTCCGGCATCCTCGACGGGGTGTTGATCTGCTACGCCAGTGAGCGGAGGCTCGGCAGCGGGCGTGCCGGGTACTGCATGGAGGCGGCGCGGCTGTTCGAAGACCGGCGGCACGAGAGGGACATGGTCTAACGAGACTACTAAGGACAAGCCATATGGGTTGTAATCAACTCGTCTTGATTGTTGGAGCTCTTGCTCTTTTTTTACCCTCCGACTCTCATCTAGCCAGGCCCGAACATTTTTTGTTTTGCTCCCCCGGTTCTGGTTTTGGATGTTGGGCGTCCAAAGAACGGGTCGGACGGACGGGTCCACGAATGATTGATGGATTGACGGATGGATGGATTGATGGGTTTGGATGAGGCGGATGTCATGGTATCATCCTCCTTAGATACATACATTAGCAGTAGGAGTTTTTCTCGGACAGAGATTGGGAACAGCATGGTTGGGAATAGATTCTATTCGATGTTAGGTTCGCCTATCGCGGTGATCCCCTTCACGCTTATGAAGGCGGCACCTTGCGTAAAAATGGAGATTGCGGATGCGATGCCTCGTGCGGTTCGCTTCCGGGCCTTGCTTTAATCCACACAAACACAGGGCAGAACGATGGCGTGGTGTCATATAACTAAAGGTTGTTGTCAAGCCCTCTACCACCGATGTGAGGACAGTGTAGGTAAAGGTCGACCAGGTCGCGCGCTCGTCAAGCCCTCGCCAAATCGAACTGCCTATTGTCATAAACCTAGCTCGCATGAAGAAAAGATCTGCCAGATCGAGCAAATCTCGACGTGCTCTTATTCCATAGCGCTTTAGAAATGGGAAATTACTCGTCTGGCCGAAACACCCCTCAGCTATCCGGGCTCGAACACTGCAGCAAGAGGGGACCGGCAGAGCAGACGCGAAGCGAAGAAACCCAGGCGGAAGCATCAGACTCCAGCCAGGATGCAGAAACGTGGGGGTCCCGAAGACAGGTAGGTGGTAGGCAGCAGGTATAGAATCGGTAAAGCGGTTCGATGGGGAGGAGGACTGCCGAATCTCTCCTGGCCGTCTCGAAGGCGGATATGCATATTGACTAAATCAGAAGCGTTCGAGTTTTCTTCGAGGTATACGTCGACACACGCATTTCCTGAATGGCCATGCCCACTCGCTCTAGTCCTCGCCAAGGGGCCCCTTACTACCCGAGTCACCAGCCCCGTAGTCGAGAGGAAGTAGCTGGTGTGCTTAAATGGACGGCAACGAACTCCCCACCACCAGCCTACCTCCTATCTTTCCTCTTTCTCCCTACGCCGCGGGGATATCCACTCGCTGTTTAGGAAATACCAGGCTTGATCGCAAGTATATGCCAGTTCCATAATGCTACCAGCCGCGTGTATTACCTGGCCCTCCGGAGACGTTCTTGAAGAAAACACGTCTGGTAACAAGGCGAAACGATCTATATAACATCCGAGAAATGTGGGAAAGATTTGGCCGTGGGTCCCGGCAAGGACAAGGATGATAACCTTAAGTGGTGGACGAACGTGCGGGATAACTTTGTTTCCTGCGAGATTCCCTTGCGGCATGCCTAGGCTTCGGTTTTCATATTCCCCTTGGAGGGTGCCCATATCTGATGGGCATGAAGGGGAACATCGAGAATTAGTTTGGGATACGGCGGAGACTGACTAAGAACAGGTGTAAGCAAACTGTAGCTAAGACCCGAGGAGGGAAGAATGATTCGGGAGAAGCAGATATTAAGACCTACGCTCATGATCATTTATGTTTCCACCCGCTCCTTCTTGCCCTTTATTTCCCCCTTCGTTATACACGTCGCTTGCTTACTCCTTATGCCACATTTCCCGCCCCTTTGGGAACCCCTATCCATACCTTCAACCCATTTCCCTCACCGTGTATGTTATCCATAGTCTTCTAATGGTTCATAGAAGCGACGTAATGAGGCATTTCAGTCCCGGGGACAGCATTAGAGTAGACGTACAGACACGGAACGACGGGCTTCTTTAAAGAAATGTACCAGCATTAGCTGATTCTGGATCCCTAGGGCTATGGGATTCAAACCCCGGGCCTAAGGCCTTGACTGAGATGCTCGCCATCATCGCCACAGGAAGACGGCTATGGGCAGAAAATGCAGAACAAGAAGCAGGGAAAGGAGCCGGCACTCAAAAGGCTACCCCGAAAGCCCCGAGAATACTAAATCCAACTGGAGCCAGGCAGAACGTTGAGGACCGGCAAGTAATAGCAGGACCACCGACACACTCATCTTGCTGGATCAAAAGGTGAGGATAGGGGTTGTGATTGCTACAATGGGTGATCAAGCCGGCCGGTGGAAGAATGACGAGGTACGCCATGAGGTTGGATGAAGTCTGCGTGCCGCACGCTAGGGCATTCATGGAGGGGGTTACCTCTAGCACCCTCCATGTACTGAGTAGGACCGGAATATACGTTTAGATGCCAGAAAACGTGTCAGGTCGTTGAAGACACACCGACGGAGACTTGAATCTTTATATGTACTATAGTGGGAGGCAACAGCTAGTGTGATTCCCAATGAAGTCCATGGCATCGTAGCACAAGTTTTCCCACTTGGAATTCTGGGTCGGAGGATAAAGGAGGCTGCAGCCTATCCTCTCGGACACATGCTGTCCGTGAGAATAGGCATTGCGGGTAAACCCCGAGAATAGTCCCGACCTCGTCTCACGATCGAATGAGTGAGACGCCGGGATCAGGAGCTAGCATGACCGAATCGCCACTGGACGGAACAGGGCATCGGTCTAGGGAAGACCCCGCTATGCCGGACGCTCCTGGATGGTCCAGATAATGCATGGACGTCTCCTATATCACCCCGCTTGCACGGGGAAGACTTCCGCGGAATCCGAGTACTGTGGCTTAGATACGCATCTCTTTCTTCAGCTGTCCGTCGCATCAACCCGTTTCGAAGATGGGCGAGCACCTGTCCGACCGCGTGGAACAGCGTCGGCAGGTTTTCTATGTGCCCGCCGGACCAAAGCAACTGGGGCAGATGGCTCAGCCACAATGGTCACAGCTGCATCCGTCCGAAAATAGCTGCCAATAGGGTTCTGGACAATAAAACCTACCCGCAGTTGCATGTGGTGGTCAGTCTAGGCTGTGGAGATCTTGGGCCACATGTTCGTGCAGTTGATGCTACCGAGATTCCGGCGCCTCTTTTACATTTTCTTGAGGCAAGATTACGTACATGCGTGGGTATATATGTATATATGCGCATGTAAACGGAATATGAGTACGATCGAATGATACTGTACGATATTGCCATCCTGAGGCTGTGCAGACCTACATTTATCATACTACCTTACCTAGATTTACTCGTACGGAACTCTTTTTAATTCTTCCACTACTCAGCATCCATTCCTCGCCATTTTCAGCTACACGCACGAGAGTCTCTCTTTGGGAAAGGAGAAGTCTATTTTAAGATCATAACCACCGTCACCTCAGGGCATCTACCAAGTCCCTTCAGTCCAAACACACACGTAATAAAACCCCACATTACATCACTTATTTCCTTCGCTTATAAGGCAAGGTATCCCAGGGATCGGTGCACGACGCCACGGCTCATCAAGTCCATCACGCATCCCACCATAGAATATCAGCGCACACAACAGACATCACGTCACGCATGGCAGATTTCGGAGCTCCGGCCGGTCCCCCGCCGCCCAAGGTGCCCGAGGGCTGGGTCGCGCGCTGGAACGAGCAATACAAAGAATGGTAAGTCGACCTTGAGGTCTGCTCTCCCCCTCCTCCGGAATGGCCCCGCCACCCGCCATTGTCGTCGCCAAGGCGCGCCCGCGTTACCCTCGCTGACCAGCGCACCGCACGAACAGGTTCTACGTCAACGTCTACACCAAGAAGTCGCAATGGGAAAAGCCGACAGAACCGGCGGTCGACCCGTCGGCTCCGAGCTCCAGCGGCGCACCCGACGGCCCGCCGCCGGGTTACACGCCGGGCCCGGGCCCCGCGCCGACCGACTCGAAGAACCCCTTCGTCAACGAGGCCACCAAGCCGGGCTTCGGCGGCGGCGGCGGCCCCGTGGACGAGGACGCCGACGCCCGCCTCGCGCGCCAGCTGCAGGAGGAGGAAAACGCGCGCAGCCTAGGCGCGGGCACCCCTTTATCGCACTATCAGCAGCAGCCCTACGGCGGCGGCGGATCCGGCACGCCGGGCTCGCACTCGCCGTACCCAGACCAGCTGCCGCCGCGGCCGGCGACGTCCGAGAAGGGCAAGTCTAAGGGTTTTCTCGGCAAGCTGAAGGACAAGCTGGCCGCCTCGGGCTCCGGCCACCACGCCGGCGGATTTCTCAGCGGCGGCAGCTACGGGGGTTACGGCGGCCATCCGCCACCGCAGCAGCAGCAGCAGCATTACGGCGGTTACGGCGGCCCGCCGCCGCAGCATGGGTACTACGGTGCGCCGCAGTATGGAGGAGGAGGAGGCTACGGCGCGCCGATGCCGGGCCAATACGGACCCGGGCCGATGGGTGCCGGCTATGGTGGCGGGTACGGTGGCGCCGGCGGACTCGGGGGTAGGAGACCCGGCGGCGGCAGCGGAATGGGGATGGGGATGGGCGGCATGGCGCTCGGTGCCGGTGCCGGCCTGCTCGGTGGCGCGCTCATCGCCGACGCCATCAACGATAACGAGCATGAGGCCTACATGGACGGGTACCAGGATGGCCAAGACAACGACTTCGGCGGCGGCGGCGACGACTTCGGTGGCGGCGACTTCGGTGGAGACTTCTAAGCGGCATTCCCGGGTACGTTCTACGTGGTAGAATAGACCGACGTCTTTATTCGACTGCTCTGCTTTTTCGTTGGGATGGCCTGTCGTCGCCTAGCACGATGGATGGGACGAAATTATGAGTATGATGATGAGCTCCGAGATGGAGACTGATATGCGACACGGTAATGAGGCAACTTGACTAAATATGAGTGGACAAGCAGACAGCTTGCGGATTGCTGTGCATACCTTGGCATTACAATAGAAACACTTTTCTTCTAATGACCCAAGCCGTTAAAAGCCGTAATTGGTACATGCCTCCTGCTTTGGGACATCTGTCCTAGGCCCGACCCCCCGTTATATGGCGGGCAGTCCATCTCAAGTTACCTACCTTTTTCCTCCCTTCTTCCCACCGCCGGAGGCACTAGAGGTCTCGCCTCCTGCGGCGCCCTCCTCTCTTTTGTTGTGTCCGGCCAGGAACCCGGCGACGTCAAAATTACCCCCGCTCGGTTGCCCACCGGACATCAGACTGTTCATGGGACTGCTCTGCTGCTGCTTCTCGAACTCGGCGCGCATCTCAGGGTCCACTAGACACACCGTAAGTCAGCAACCACTCGTCTCATCCGAAGCAGGTAGGTAGATAGATGTATAATGATTTCTGCCAACCAAGACCCGGAACAGGACCGTCGAGATCGGAAGTATACGCTGTTGGTGGGACGTCGCTGGGTGGGTGGTGGGACTCACTGTTCTCCATGAGCTTCGGCAGGCCGACGAACAGGCCCAGGCTCACGAGCGACATCAGGATCATGGGGTTCTTGAGGATGCCGAAGACGGAGACTAGCAGATGACGTTAGCGAACACGCGCTCCGGCTCGAATACGGAAAATCCTCAACGTAGACAGCAGAGATCCGCCATGCACCGACGCCATGGCAAAATGAAAAAAGGGGGGGAAGGAAACGAGGGAAGCAGCAGGTAAAACAGAAATGAGGAGAAACTCACAAGACCCCCGCTCGACGAAGAACGCCTTCGTCCCCAGGACCCGGACGGGGAACGCGCCGCCGGCCGCGGTCCTGCGCACCTCCTCGCCGCGGTTCTCCCAGGCGTTCCCGCGGAACGTCTCCCAGGCGCGGACGCCACGCGTCTCGCCCTCCGGGGTGGCGTCGACGTCGACGCGCAGCGGCGCGAACCCGTGCGTCGCGCTGTGCACGTCGGCGAGGTACGACCCGGGCGTCACGTTGCGGAACACGAAGGTCCCCGCCGCGCTCAGCGGCGCCGCGTACGAGGCCCCCAGCCGCGTCAGCGTCGCCCGCGTCCTGTCGCCCGGCGGCAGCGCGTGCGGGTTCGGCAGGTGCGGCGGCGACGCCGGGATCGTCAGTGTTATCTCGACAGTCGAGGAGGCGGCAGCGAAGATTCCACCACCACCACCACCGCTGCTGCCACCGAGGAGCAGCAGCGAGAGTATGGTTAGTGGTAATTGCGAGATGTGCATTTTCCGATTCGACGGTGGATGGGGGAGTAGGAAGCGTGCCTGTGTAGGTGGGAGTTTTCTTCCGTACGTGAGTTGGCTCAATAGCAGCAGTTTCGATGAGCGGGTATGACGCTACAATTGTGAGGTCAGGTAAGTACCCAATGAGGATACCCGATAAATGCATAGATGTTAAGATATGCCTTCAGGTGCCAATTATGCATAGCAATAACAGGTCTAATTCGTGCTTCAAAAAGATTGTGCCAACTGACAAATCATATTATACGATTTTGACATTTTATGGAGTATACTTCCGATTTAAGCTAGTAACACCTAAACCGCTCCTGCTTATTGCTGTGCATAATTGGCGCCCGAGGACATCCCGCTTTATGCGGTAGCCCGTTTAGTCGTAATACGCATTCACAGTACTTCGTAAACACCCTCAACTGAACTTCAATGTTGGTTTAGAACCTACTCAGATAATTGATTCTTTCTCACACGTGTCTATGGTCTGTCAAATCAACTTCGTACTTAATCTCAGTGCTGTCAGTGTTTTCTTTGGAGCAATACGCTGGTGTGCTCAGCGCTCATTTAACGAGCCGACGCAGTTTCTAGAGCTAGCATTCATACGTCGAGCAGTGTCGGCTTCAAGTGTGGCAAGCTCAACTATTGAAAGGCGACTCCGGCATTTACTTGGGGTATCCACAGCTGTTACTACGATTTTATGGTTTAGCCTCACTTTTCAGTCTTTTAAATTAATACTATAAAGCGAGCCGTCGTCCCTAGACCACTGTGGGAGCAACCTCCTCTTTCTTAGCTACAGCCTCATCCCCCTTTTCCCCACTGCTCGTGGTTGCAACAGCAGCCTTCTTGAAGGACTGCTCGAAGTCGGCGATGATGTCGTCGATGTGCTCAGTGCCGACCGAGATGCGGATCAGGTCCTCGGTGACGCCGGAGCTAGCCTTTTCCTCGTCGGAGAGCTGCTCGTGCGTCGTTGTCCACGGGTGGATGGCAAGGGTCTTGGAGTCGCCGACGTTGGCGAGGTTGGAGATCATCTTGAATCCGTCGACGATCTGGCTGCCGGCTCCGCTTTCGCCCTTGACTCCGAAGCTCAGGACACCACCGAAGCCGCGCTTCAAGTATTTCTTTGCTAGCGCATGGCTTGCGTGGCTCTCAAGCCCTGGGTAAGACACCCAGCTGACATAAGGACTGGCCTCGAGGTATTTGGCGAGGGCCAGGGCGTTCTGGGCGTGTCGCTCTGCGCGCAAGCTTAGCGTTTCGACGCCGAGGAGTAATTCGTGCGCCGCGAACGGGCTTAGACAGGGGCCGATATCACGGAGCATCTCTACACGGGCCCTGACGATGAATGTGATGGGGCCAAATGTGTCCCAGAAACGCAAACCGTGGTAGCCATCGGATGGCTCGACCATCTGGGGGAACCGTGCCGCGTGCTTTCCCCAGTCGAACTTTCCACTATCCACGATGACGCCGCCCATCGTCGTGCCGTGACCACCAATCCACTTAGTCGCCGAATGCACAACGATGTCGGCGCCGTGTTCGATGGGGCGGACGAAGTAGCCTCCCGCGCCGAAGGTGTTGTCGACCTTTTTACCAAGGGGTTATCAATATGCGAATGAGCGATCGGCAACTCCATGGCCACGTACCACTAAAGGAACACCCTTCTCGTGCGCTACCTTGGCAATCGCCTCGATGTCGGGGACATTGTACCTGGGGTTTCCAATGCTCTCAATATAGACAGCCTTGGTCCTATCGTCGATGGCTGCCGCGAAGTCTTCCGGCTTGTCGCCTTCGATGAATTTAGTTGTGATGCCGAACCGAGGGAGGAGCACCTTCAACTGGTTATAGGTGCCGCCGTAGAGGTTAGGAGTCGAGACGATATTATCACCGGCGTGTGCAAGCGCCGCGAAGGTCATAAACTGTGCTGCGTGTCCGGAAGATGTTGCTACGGCCGCCACGCCGCCTTCCAGGGCCGCGATTCGCTTCTCGAAGACATCGACCGTAGGCTGTAGAGGCATATTTGTAAGTCCCCAGCAAGAACGGCCGCGGCGGGTCTGCCCACGTTCATTATGCGGCTATAGATATAGCCAGACTCCTTGAGGCCGAACAGCCTCGCTCCGTGCGCGGAATCATTGAACGTGTAGCTCTTGATAGGCTGGTCAGTACTATGAGTTCCAACTCCTGGACGGACGTCTACACGAACCGTTGTGGCATATATGGGGACGGCTCTGGACTTTGTCGTGGGATCCGGCTCCTGGCTTCCCTGAGGTCAGTTCTCGAGCAGGCTCACGTCTCTATATGGAGAAGGAGTAGTTACCCAGCATGGAGCTGGAGCGTCTCGAAGTTCTTGCTCAGTTCTTCAGTCATCGCGATTGATTAATATGAAGTGTAAGCCCCTCCAGAGGTGGAATAGGAGTTCGGGGCAGGCTTCGCTCGTGGTTATTCGATTTCTCACTTTAGTCCCACATACGCAGGGGATCAAGGTCATACATAACATAATATATCGGGGAAAGAAAGCACAACCCTGTTCTATCCATTACCTTATGGACCGTGCAGATTCACTCGCACCCCCTCAGATAGCCGCCGCCATGGCGCTCCTAGGGAGCTCTCGAACTACCCTCTTTTCCTTCCCAAAACCCATTTTGGGGATAGCGGGGCGAAGCCATCGTAAGCACGCCATCGAATTAAAGTCTGTGGTCATATCATGCTCGGTGGGCTAACTTTAACAAGGTTACAGAGGTTGACAGGATAGTAATAGCCGGTGTGGAAGCTAGTACGTGACGGGAGGGGTGGAAGAAGGAAAACCCCGAATTGTTACTATTCGTTATATTTATACTAATGGATGGAATGTAGAAGCTCCCGCCCTTTTCTAGGTGTAGGAATACGGCACCATAAACTTAAAACTGATCGGATAGTACAAGAACGGGTCTATGAACCGTTAGGTTGGGCCCAAGCAGTATACAAACATCCCGAGAGCCGCGAGTGTCTCCCCGTTGCCTTCTCCATGCATGGTTCGCGAATCAGCTTTGGAAGAAGACCCCGGGTTGATGATAAGTACACGGGCACATCCGCGGGGTAGAACTTCTGCTCACTTCGTAGCGGGGTTTACATTCAAGAAGACGTCATTCGGAGGCGCTATTAGGAGCAAGCTGTTCCAGCTAGTCGGAGCTTGGGAAGTGGGGAGTCCGCTCGAGCTCCGGCGAAGCTTAAGAAATCCCATGGACTTTAGCCCGCCATCGCTGCTTACATTATGGAATTATTCACAGCCCCCACGCTCAACCAACACCATGGTCAGCTAGGCGACTTACATATTACGGACCTAGACTTCCTTAGCGGTCTTCAGTCTAGAGGAGAAGGGGAACGGATGCTACTATTAGAATGTATGTCTTGGACTTGTATAACAATTTATTACATCTCTTCGTATAAGCCCCTGTCAGGCTCTGGATAAAATAATTAGGCTACCGTTAACTATATACTTTTTAACGAAATCGAATAAATACGGGCTTTTAACTTTTAATCCAAATAACCAACCATCGTTATTAGTCTAGTAGGATGTGGGTTATTCAATTCTCATATTTAACTCCTGCATACTTTAAAGGGCGACCCAACTATATTGCCCAGAGCCTGCCTGTTAATATTCGTCATGTATTCTCTACCCGTTGCCCAAGCTACACCCGTGACTCCATTCCGTTAATCGTTAGAACCCATTACCGCCAGGCAGACTGTCATCCAGACATAGCCACGGCTCCCTTTCAGTCATACTGCTCATAAATAAAGTATTGGCCGCCGGGCAATTGGCGCCAGCGTCGGACCATTAGAACGTCTTGCACCGTTCGACCATGCCGATCCATGCGGTTCTCGGCCACGAGATACACATGATCCCAATATTGACCTCGCCCGCCTTTTGAGATCGGTCATGTTTTATCTTTCCTCCCATAACCGGGAGGACCAGAACAGGTCTCGCTCTCGTCCTAACCCTACCCATACAAGATGACGTTGTTGATAGCCCCGCGAGGGTTGGGTGTGTAGATAAATCTAAGAACCCTCCTCTAGCGCCTCCTCCTTCCCTAAGGCCTCAGCCGGCCGCGGGGGGCCGTGGAGCGACGACGGGGACGCTCCGCCTCTAATAACCTCCCGGGCCGCGAGGGCGGCAGAGGCGAACCAGAACAGGAAGCCCAGGGCGCCGAACGCCACGCCCGCGCGGGCGGCGCCGCACACGCTGCCCCAGCAGAAGAGGAGCTTGCTGATGAAGACGGCCAGGTAGACGAAACCGTAGAGGTGGAAGAGTGCGTTGACGGACTCGAGGCCCAGGGCCGCGAATGAGTGGAATGCTAGAAAAGAAGAAAAAGTAAGCGTAAGTAAGTCTCTTGGTGAGCCGGATACGGGATACCATCGGCCTGTGTGGGGCCCACGTACCTCGGGGATAGAACCTCTTCGCCCCTTCCAGATACCCGATGGACCAGATGGAGAAGACCGAGCAGGTCAGCAGCCAGTTGATCTGGGCCGGGGACAAGGTCAGGGCGTCGCTGTTGTACCAGTCGGCGACTGCGTGGTTCTGTGTCAGTCTTCTTTCCACGCGAATCCTTCCGCGGCCGTCCTTGACGAGGTTCTGACTAACCGTAGGCTGTTACGGCTAGGGTGACAAATGCGGACACCAGCTGGGCCGCTCGGAGACCGATATGAAGACCCGTCTGCATGTTCGTGGACGGCAAGGAGACCCGGGGGAAAGACATTTGAGGGATTCGGGGCATCCTGACAGGGAAAAGGGTCTGTCGAAGGCCGGTGATGTTGAGAGGCGGTAACGCTCGCTTTCTAGACGACGGACGACGAACTACGCCTTTGGAAAGTATATATGAATTGAATAGCGAATGGATAAAAGAAAAAAGAAGAGAGAGTCACCAGCACCAGGCTCGTTGAATAACCACGTCGAGATAGAACACTATAGAGAGTGGAAGACGAAGAGAGCCCCCACCAACCACCAGGCGATCTACCTATCTAAGTACGGAAGATTTCGACTATTATCCAGTTCTTCTCGCTCGGGTGCCTCAAGCATAACGCACCAACCACGCATGTGCTGCATTTGGGACGTGGTCGTCCTTGCGATCGCCCGTCCCACCCCTAAATAATAAATATGCGCTGTGATGCGTGGCGATCCGGCTCTGAAAACCATCTGAAACAGGAACGACAGGGGGCGGGGCTATGCGCCGATCGTCGATCCCAGGGGAGCCTATCGACGCTCATCCCTCAAGTGCCTATGCCCTATTTTTAAGCCTAGAGAGATGGCAATGGCCGATAGAGTCCATATGCGGGATTCGATGTTCACTGTTCGGAGGTCTTCCGTAGGAGCCTCAAACATCGCGAACGGTAGGGCCCATCCTGAGAACGTATCATGGTACCCTGATGTCCTGGTCAGATTCCCCGCCGCGCATAAAACGAAGCTGCTGCTGGTTTCACGCTATCTACTTCGTAGGTCCTTGAGATCGAAGGGTATGAAATGCAATGATCAGGTAGATTACGGGACGCCGAGCGGATATAGCCAATGCCCTCGATGACCTTGCCTCCACCTCTGGAAACGAGGAATGTCTTGGCGCTGAGCAAGAAAAGAATTCGTGCCAGTTGTTTGTCAACGTCAGCTGATGCGCTGGTGATGATGAAGACTGCATTATTCAATTGAAGACCTCGAGTCACCAGCGACGATGCATACTGTGCCGGAATGGTCTGGTACGTCTTTCCGTGAATCGAGGTGCTGGTGGCTAGAACTGGCTTAACGTCGAATCAACCTGCTGAACACTGTAATAAGACATCCCCGGAGCGATCAGCGGCTATTGCTTGAGCTACAAGAGGACAGAGGCTTATTCTGGCTTGGCCTAAATTCCGCTAGTTCTGGTGTTGAAGAATAACGATGGCCTCATCCTTCTCGGCCGAATCGGCCGTCAGCAAGAGGGCTTCTCAAACTCCGCCAAAGGGCGTTTCTCAACTCCGCCAAAGGTGTTTCTCAACTCCGTCAGGACTATCCCCTGAATTACCGCCATCGTGTTTATCTCCGCAAGGCACATACATTAAATTTGAACTCACTAACATTGGAACGCGTTTTGTTCACCTGCCAGTTGCCATTACTCACCATTATCAACGCCCCTATTTTCGTCGCCATGAAAATTCTCATCGTTGGCGCAAGCGGAATGATTGGAGGCGAAGTTCTCATTCAATGTCTCGCTCATCCAAGCATATCGAGTGTCGTCGCGTTTGTGCGTCGGAACCTGCCCCCCGACGTATCTGACCATCCGAAGCTTGAGTGTGTTTTGGTCAAGGACTTCTCAATATGGCCAGAAGATGTATTGCAGGCGCACGCAGACGCCGCGGCCATGATTTGGTAGGTTCGGCGTAAAAATGGAGACTTTTCAGCCAAACCTAGGTACTGTTTACTAATTGAGTGTTTAAGGAACATGGGAACTAATACCGGGAGCATCACTGCCGACTTGGAGTATCCCCTTGCTTTCTTAGAAAGCATGGCACGAGTGTTGGAAACAACACCCAGCAGACCCCGATTTAGATACGTCCATTTAAGCGGGAAATTTGTACGTCAGAACCAAGAAGAGAAGCTGTGTTTTCTAGAAGAAGCGCGCAAGATGAAGGTATAGTCCAGTTCCAATCCATCATGCGTTTTCCAGATCTGACATTGTTTTAGGGATTGCTTGAGACCAGAGCTCTCGCATTCGCAGAGAGTCATGCCATCATATGGGAGACTTTCATCGTTAAGCCAGGAGGAGTTGCGACTAAGAAATGGATGGCCCCTGGCATGATTGCTACCCTGTTGGGCGAGAATTGGTGCATTCGGATTGAAGAGCTGGGTGCTTTCATGACGTACCTTGCCATTGATGGCGAAGGGGAGGACTCTCTCATTGAAAATGCGCGCATAGTGAGAAAAGGGAGGGAGCTATTGGAATTACAGAAATATGGCTCCGAAACCTAGCAGATGTGGAAGTGGGACCTGAATAAGGCTTGTGTGGTTATTACATTCTCGATTCTCTCCTTTCAAGCAGGTGTCCTAATCGAAGAGCAACTACGTCTGGTATATGGCAAACTGGCCATGATGATGCCGTAATATCTATGAAGAACCTCATTACAGGATAGTCGGATCTATTAAATCATTAAGAGTAAGCCCTCCGTGTCTACGTGATAGCTCTTGAGTGGGTTTTGGTACATCCAACACTGATCGTTTGGTTGCGGACAGTAACCTGGTTAGATGTGAGGCTGGACTTTGTGCGTCAAGCGCTCGCTGGATCGAAGACGCAATGATATTTTCCATTCCAGACTTGGTCGTGCCAAACGCGTCTTCAACAGCGACCCCGGGATCGAAGGACGTTCCGAGTAACAAGGGAGTGTTCTGGTCAGAGGAGTTACTCCCTGTGAACAAGGCATTCTGTGAGGTGGTGGTAACAATATCCAACATGGCGGAGAGAATCTCAGAGCTCTGCCTTGCTACATGCTCTCTGCTGCACGCTTTTCCAAAGGTTTCGAATGAGTCAATGACTTGCTCAAGCAGAGCCCTGTCTGAATTGTATCTGGAAGCTGTCCAGTGCATCTGATGATGTCGAAGCTGTACTTTGGCAAGGAGAAGAAGCACCACAGCTAAAGAGGCCCGACTGATCGGCGGTTGTGCAACGGAATAGGTGGTCTTTGGTGTGTTGTAGTCCAGAGTATTGATGAAGTGTAATCCTGGATCCCCCCATACAGCTTTCGACGCTGCTCAACAAGCCATTCATAGTTTTTCCAAACGCGATGGATATGTGCGCAAACATCCGCGCTTGAAGAAATCACAGCTGGTATATAGGGCGGTTAGGCTCGTTGGCTGAATCGAGAGATCCATTTTGACAGAACGATGGGGCTCTCCACTAAGAAGCAGGCATCGAGTCTTGTAGTCTGTTCAGCTCCTCATCTGTTTCTCCGAGGATATTACGGTCTTGGCGAAGTCCAACTGCGTTTCTTGTGCAATGCGCCACAATTAGACAAATACGGCGTTGGACGTTGCGTCCTCGTCAGTAAGCGGATCGTTCCAGGTTCCGTCGTCAGGACCAAACGTTGTGATACCAAGTCCTAGATCAAGGCCGAGGAGAAGACTGCAGTAGCAGTCGCCACAGACAGTCGAGAGCCACAGGCGTCGGCGAGGGCTATTTCGCTGCAAGACAAGTTGCGTGCTGAGAGGGAGAATCTCTTCTGAAACCCTTTAAATCTGGCGATATCGAGAGTCATCCTAAAGGTCATCCACTCTTTTCG
Source organism: Monosporascus sp. CRB-8-3 (assembly GCA_004155055.1). Lineage (NCBI taxonomy): Eukaryota > Fungi > Ascomycota > Sordariomycetes > Xylariales > Monosporascus > Monosporascus sp. CRB-8-3. Next base: position 9,135 of record QJNZ01000279.1, on the reverse strand, counting down.
CATTGCGCCATCTTTAAGTTGAATCAAGCTTACTATGTAGCAGAGTCCAGCATTCTAGGCCGTCCCACGAGCAAGCTTCGTGTTTGTGGGATAGGACGAATACCTTGACTCGCTCGATAATCAATTCAATGGCCCTTTCGTCGCTTTGAGACTCTAGAAACTGCACATTCGAAACTCGCTGGGAGTTACATGGATAGCGCAAATAAGAATATTGTTTAGCGACATGCATTGCACTGCTTCTCAAAACGGCAGCAATGCCTAGGAGCTGGAGTGTATCGTCTAGCTTCAGGACGCTTCCAGGAGGGTTTTCTGCCCCACAGAGCCAGGCAGTAATGTTTGTGGCTATAGTAACCGCATCTTGTGCAGACGGCAGAAGGACCACAAGTGACTGCTCGGCATCTGGGTATCCGCCGGTTGGGGCATGACGAGGCCATGGTCGTCGATGAGAGGAGTTCCATAGGCTATTGATTGAAGCAACTGATATTGTCTATGTAATTGGGCCTTTGCAATGAGATTTGCTTGACAGAACTCACAAAATCGTTCCAAAGAGAAGTGGGGATTGAAGGCTCGGATTCGAATGAACCTTGATTCATGTTCCTGCTTGCCAACATGGGCGGGAGAGCCTCCTTTACTCAGCTCAGTCTCAGATGGTTGAAGAGTGCATGCATCTCACACATTACGCATCCAGCGCAAGTTTCGACGTTCTTATTCGTGAGTTAAAAATACGAAATAATTATACTAATAACTAATACGATAAATATTATACCCAATATTTTCGAATATAGCAACGATTAATACTTTTTACGGTTACGATATATTGTACACCTTAATTTCGAAAGAGATTTGCTATTTCTGCAGTGAACCTTTTGCTATTTCTGCAGTGGTCCCACTTTTTGCACCTGCCACCACCTGCTACACAGCCGCCACCTGGCAACACAATTGTATGTAGCCGCAACTGCAGCTGCAATTGCAATTGCAATTGCAACTCCTTAATTTTCTTTGATTTTTTCGAAGCTTCGCAGCTGCAACAACAACAACAACAACAACAACACCGTCTACAACACCTAGGGTGGCGATAACCTCAACCGCCACGGCTGCCCTGGACCTTAGACGCCGTCAGCAAGAACTCGTTGCTGCTGCGCACCGTCCTTAATACGTAACAGGTCATTTCGAGCTGGAGCCAGGCGTATGGGTGCCCAACTCAGCTGTGGCTGATACGATTGACGATAATTAGCTGTTATATGGGGTTGCAGAGGCGTTGGAACGTTTTAGAATGCGTTAGTTCTAGGAAACATTGTTGTAGTATAGCTGAAGTTTATTGTGAGTTTTGTTGATGAGGGTGCACCTTGATAAATCAATTGAAAATGGGTATGTTTTGCATAAGGGGGTCTCTAAGGGAAGACTGGGTGCGAACAGGCAGGTGTGCCAGGTGTATGCCAGGTGGAAGTGGGGCCACTGCAGAAATAGCAAAAGGTTCACTGCAGAAATAGCAAATCTCTTTCGAAAAGCCTTATTCCGAAGCCGACTCTCACGTAATGCCGACAAGCTTCGACCTTGATAAATCTTATACCTTTTAGCTTTATAGTTCTGTAGGGGGAATCTCCTAAAAAGCAATATAACTTAGAAGATGTTAAGCTTTACGCTGTAAACCTTAAGCCCGTATAAAATAACTTTATAACCCTTTACTAGTTTTAAAACTAAGAGTATTAGATATATTTAATATATATAACGTACGATACCACCTTATAAGTTAAACCACCTTATAAGCCGCTTTTAATAACATATTTACTATCCAACTTTTATTAGTAATTATTTAATACTAATAATATAAAACGTTTTATAAAAAAATCTAAAATAAACCTAGCTATTTAAGTTAAAAAACGAAACTTAAAACTTAGTTTCAAAAAGTTATATTTTCTTAATAAAGTCCCCGAATTTACTTTAAAAATCTAATATTATAAATAACGCGCCCGAATCGATATTTTATTTAATTTACGAAAATTAACGCCGACCGAAGAGAAATTTATTACCGAATAAATTTTTAACTTAAATATATAAACGTTTTTTATCTGGTTTTAATATATTGAAAATATAACGAATTTATTATTAACCTAACGCGTTACGGTACGTATCGGAATTAACTAAACGTTAAAATTTATTAAACGGTAAAAAAAACTTTAAACGTATTTAAATCGAAATATTAATTATTAATAAGTATTATACGAAAATTTAAAAATATTTCGCAAATAATTCGAATTTGTTTAAATTATTATTATAAAATACGGTATTATTAAAAAATTATTTATAACTTCGACGAAACTAGATTTTTAATAAAGCTTTTTATAATAACGGACATAATAATTACTAATACCGAAAAACGTAAAAAATTTAAATAAACTTAATAAAAAAATAAAAAATAAGTTATAATTATTTAAGTTATTAATTCTTAAAATTAAGTTATATCGTTATTTGTTATTATAACAGGAAAAAATTGTTTAAAGTTTTAATTCCGTAATAATTTATTATTAATAACCGATTAAAAAATCGTATTAAATAATAATAACTAAATAACGAATAAATTAAATTTAAAATAAATTTAAAATTTCGATTAATATATTTAAATACGCATAAAAAAATTAAAACGTTTTTTTATTTTCGACGATTATAAAAGTTATTATTTAATAAAATTCGAAAAATATTACGTTAATTACGATATTATTACACTTTGCATATTTATATATTTTTTATATAAATTTTAATTTTTTAACGTATTTTATTTTTTTACTTAATATAACGTTATTATATTTATATCGTTAAAAAAGATTTCCTTACCGGCTTTTACGATACGTTTAAAGTTATTATAACGTCCGATAATATTAAATCCAGATTTGCGAAAATTAGCTTTATTTTATTCGATTTTAATTACGTTCTTTCCGAATTCGAAATTTTTTCAGTTATATTTACGTTAACCGTTTTCCCGTTAACCTCCGCCGGATTTATTTGTTCCCCGTTTGTAAAAATCCTTAAAAATATTAAAGAAATAACAAAATAAAGACGTTATTTATAAAAAAAGATTAAAAATTATTAAGGTAGTTTGCCGACAAGAATCGTTAAATCGGCGAATCTACTATTTACTAATTTCAATCCTGCGCCACAAAAAAATGCGGGCTTGCATACATCCGAACGTGGCTGGAATCGAACGTGGCTAACCTTGGAAGCCCTAGCTTTTAACCTGACCTTATCGTCAACCTTATCGCCAACCTTATTGTCGACTTAGCTGCCCGTTGACCTGGTTAACCGTCGACCTGCAAGCCCAGTAAGCTTTAAAAGCCGTAAAGCTTTAAAAGGCTTGGAAGGCTTGGAAGGCTTGGAAGGCTTGGAAGGCTTGGAAGCCTTGGAAGGCTTGGAAGCCTTGGAAGCCTTGGAAAAAAAAAATACGGTTATATAAGTAACTAAATATTCTTGGAACTAAAGCTGAAAGGTTACGGGCGCCACGCGCCCGTCTTTTTAGCTAGTCTTTTAATAAAAAATAACTTATTATTTTTATACGAAGTTACTTTTCTTTAAAAAAATTACCTAATTACGTAAAACGAACTATATTTTAAATAAACGTCGAAAAATCAAAAACAAACGTTTTTAAAAAAGAAGGATACTTACTATATAAAAAGGATAAGCTCTTCTGGCCGAAAAGGAAAAAAATAGTAGAAAAATGCAGCTTATAGCGGTTGAAAATAATTGTCGTAAAAAGGTTAAAACGAAAAAACGGAAATATGGCGTTTATGGTAAGCCCGGATATAATACGCGTACTTATAAGGAAATTATAAATACGTTTAAAGAAAAAAATCCGATTAATTTATATTATTTTAATATGTTATAGTTGATTAATTTAAATTTTTTATCGCGAGGTACCGAAAAGCGGCTTGCGAAATGATTTAGCTCGTAAGGTGATATAATACGTTATAGGTAAAGTGCCATTAAGGTATCTAGCTATATACATACATACAGGGAGCTGATCCATTCACTAAATACATGCACAAACTGGTTTCACAAACGCGACCGGGGGAACACCCCCCTAAAAACCGTCCCTTCTTGGCCAAAGGCCGGAAAAACGCAATGCGGGTCATGTAACACGGCAACTGACGATAGATACACCCGATTGATTAAGAGATTTGCTATTTGTGCTGTGTCCCCCTTGCTATCCGTGCTGTGTCCCACTTTTAACAGTTGCTTACAGCCGCCACAGATCTGCTACCTGTCAGCTCCCAGCTGCAATTGCAGTTACAATTGCAATTGCAACGCTTTTAGCCACAATTATCTTCTTCAACTATAACCTTTTTACAACAGTTATAACAACTTCGTTATAATAATAACGCGTTATTTCGGCCATAACGGCTATCCCGAATCCTGAAAAAGGCGGTGCGTACGGCCGTAACGCTTCGGATCTCAGGGTGGAACTAGTTGGAAACTGACAGGTGGCAGATCTGTGGCGGCTGTAAGCAACTGTTAAAAGTGGGACACAGCACGAATAGCAAGGGGGACACAGCACAAATAGCAAGTCTCTTGATTAATTAGTTCCCAGCGCCCCCAATCGTGACTGGTTCCCAGCCACCCCTCAATTGTCGCCGACACGGTAGCGGAACCGAAACCCCAATTGGTCTAGCTCCTTCTAGGCTGGCGTCACCTAGAGAAACGGTAGCCCAAACTAGATTTAAACCAGCTATCTCTTAAAATCAACCGAAACAGGGTGCCCAAGCCTGTTGCAATTAAAAGAGACACCCAGGCTCGCGACCACTGAGCCATTAGGCCATATAATACGTTATAAAATGTTAACTTTATATAATTTTATTTAATATAAATAAAAAGATATTAACGTATTACATAAGCGAACTGTACATATAAGCGAGCTGTATACTTTTTAATACGTTACGATAACAAATTCGAATTAAACAATTATAATACATTAAATTAATTTAAACTAATCGGATTTTTTATCGCTAAATGCTTTTATATCCTCCTTATAAATACGCGCATTATATCCGGGCTTGCCGTAAATGCTATATTTCTATTCCTTCGCCTAAACCCTTTTGTAACAACTTTTTTCGGCCGCTACCAATTACGATTATTTACTATTACCTTCCTTCGTAACTATAAAAGCTTATATTTCCTTTACAGTAAATATCCCTTTTTTTTAAAAACGTTTATTTTTAATTTTCCGGCATTTATTAAGGACGTAATTCGTTTCGCATAATAAACCGTATTCCTCTTAAAAAAAGGTAATTTCGTACAAAAGTATTAAGTTATTTTTTATTAAAAGATTAACCGATTTAATTATCTTGGTCGGCGAACTACCCTAATAATTTCTAAATTTTTTTTATAAATAACGTTTTTATCGAATTACTTCGGTAACATTTTTAAAAGTTTTTGCAAATAAAAAAATAACGGAATTAATAAAGGTAAATAAAAAAACGGTCGGTATAAGCATAACTGGAACTTTTAATTCGAAAAGGACGCAATTAAAATCGAATAAAACAAATCCCGTTTTTGCAAATCCGGATTTAATATTATCGGTTATTATAACGGTTTTAAACGCGTCGTAAAAACCGGTAATAAAATTTTCCTTAATAATATAAGTAACGTAACGTCGTATAAAACCTTCGATATATAGCGAATAAACGCGTTTTAATACGGAAAAACAAAATACGTCGAAAAATTAAAATTAATAGGAAAAATAAATAGGTATATAAAATATAATAATATCGTTAATTTTGCAGTAATTTTCGAATTCGATTAAATAATAACTTTCGTAACCGTTAAAAATAAAAAAACGTTTCGAATTTTTAATACGCATTTTAATATATTTATCGAAATGCTTAATTTATTTTAAACCTAATTTATTTATCGTCTAGCCGTTTTCGCTTATAGTAATCCTTTAATCGGATAAAAATGGATTATCGGCGAACCAGCGAAAAAAATAATTTTTCCCGGTAAAAATAATAAATAAAAACAAGGCCCAGCCTTAAAAGTTAATAACTTATATTACCGTAAACTATTCCCTATTCCCTTATTACGTTTATCTAGGTTTTTTACGTTTTTCGGCATTTATAATTACCATATTTATTATTATAAAAAAACCTATTAAAAACCTTATTTCGTTAAAGTTATAAATATCCTTTTCCGTAATACCGTATTTCGTAATTATAACCCGAACAAACTTAAATTACTTACGAAATATCTTTAAATTTTTGCATAAAACCCGTTAATAATTTATTTTTCGATTTAAACACGTTTTAAATTTATATTACCGTTTAACAAAATTAAATACTTAATTAACCCCGATATATTTTATAACGCGTTATACAAATAGCAAATTTGCTATATTTTTAACGTATTAATACCGGATAAAAAACGTTTATATATTTAAATTAAAAATTCGTTCGATAATCGATTTCTTTTTAATCGGCGTTAATTTTCGCGAATTGGGGATAATATCGGATTAGGTGTATTTACTATTAATTCGCGTTTTTAAGGTAATAAATAAAATATTATAAATAAAATTAAGCTTTTTATAACTAAGTTTCGGGTCTTGTTTTTTAACCTAAACGGTTAAATTTATTTTCGCTTCTTTTATAAACCGTTTTATATTATAATTATTAAGAAATAAATAATTAAAGTTAAAAAGTTAAAATGATAGAAAAAATGTACAGCTCGCTTATATGTACAGCTCGCTTATATAATACGTTAATAAATTTAGAAAAATAATAATTAAACGAACTTTATTTTTATATAAGTTTATTATATATGGTTAACTAGGTTTAAGTCGTATTATTTAAGCTAAGTTAAAAATATAAAGTAATTATATTAATAATTAATACGGTAACGGTTATTAGTTTTTACGGTTTTAAGTTTATTATAAGCTTTATGTCAGGAAACGGGTCGCAATTCGGGATATCGCTGTTGTTTTGATTGATCTAGGTTGTTCCCTGTTGTGTTCCTGTAGGTGGGAAGGTATGGGAGAGCTAGGACTGGGCTATATACATATAAATAATGGGTTTGTCGCGTTTACCTTTCCGTTGCCTTAGGGACCCCCTATACCTAATTCCTTTAGCTACCATATATATCCCAATACGCCCTTATGGCTAAAGGGATTTTTTAAGGCCGTTAAAGTTATTCAGACCTTGCCGGCGCCTTTAAGCTTTTAGGTTTCCGTCCTAGCGCTTTTATTTATTAATAACCAGCTTGATACTTCTTGGGAAGCTGGTTATACAAGTCCTCTAAGCCGTTAGGGATAAAGTGAGCCTCGCTTTGATGGATTTAACTTTCGCCGCGTAAATTTTTGCCGTTTTTTTTCCCGTTGCTTTTCTTTACTTTCGGGCAGTCCTTTACCTTATAACCGTATTTGCTATAGTTAAAACAAAGTGGTTCGTTTTTTTTGTTTTATAAAGGTTTGTTATCTCGATCGTTATTCGCGTTATTGGCGTTATAACTTTGTCCCTCCGATTTTTTTTTACTTTCCTTACCATCCTTGCCTCGAAATTCGGCGATAAAGTCGTCGTAAACCTAGTTAATAGTGGTAGTTGGGTACTGGCGAAGCGTTTCTCTTATCCGTGACTTTTAGCCGGCAGCGCCTTTATGTTCCTTATCCCGAATAGTGTTAAAAAAGAAGGTAATTTGCTAATTAACGTTAACGGGTATCTCGATTTCGTTATAACGGCGGACTAAGCGTTTGAATTCGACGATATAGTCAAGTACGGACGTTTTCCTGGGGTTTTATTAAAGGAATTACAGCTAATTAAAAATATTTATCTATTAGTTAATACCTTTAGCTCCGTATAAACGCTTTAAGGTTTTGAATATATCCGTACTTTTCGTAAAACCGGCGACGATTATTATAGGACCTTCTTTAATGTTGGCGATAACGGCAGCGGTTAATTTAGCTTCGTTAATATAGGTAAGCTTTACCGAATCGCCGTCCCGATAATTAATCGCTATTAGGGCGACTTAAAAGGCCGTTTTTTACATCTTTCAGTTATCATTACCACGGAAACGATTTTCCTCGTTAAGCTTAAAATCGAAGTATTTTTAATTTAAATACGTATTCATTTTTTTCGTAACGCTTTCGTTCGAAAGCTTGGCGAACGCTTTTATAAATTGTTCTAGGTTAAAGGCTTGCGCCTAACCGTCCGTATTTTTTGCTATCGTAACTATCGTTATTAACGTTATTACCGAATAACAAACTTCCTTTACTAACCAATAGCTAAACTTCCTTTGCTACCGAATAACAGACTTCCTTATCGCTAACCGATAGTTAGATTTTTTACTGTTTTTTCCGGCGGTCCTGTTAAACGTTAATTACGCCGATAAGCTTTTTCCGCTTAGTATTCGGCCGTAATCCGTTACGTTTTGCAAATACTTTTATTTCGAAACGATTCGAAAGTACCCGTAACGCCTTTTTTCTTAAGGCCGGGACTTTCAGTTGTCGTTATTATCATACGCCTTTTTGCGCCGAACCTGGTTTTTTTACCTGCGCTTATTACGCCTTCCCCTAAGCGGTATCTCGAATTACATATAAAATAAATAATCTTGGATATTAATTAACGGTTAAAATATTAAGAAACGGGAACCAAAAAATATTACTATATCAGGAAACGGGTCGTAATTCGGGATATCGCTGTTATTTTAATTGATTTAGGTTGTTCCCTGTTATGTTCCTGTAGGTGGGAAGGTGTAAGAGAGCTAGGACTGGGCTATATATATACAAATAGTGGGTCTGTCGCGTTCACCTTTCCGTTGCCCTAGGGACCCCTTACACCTAATTCCTTTAGCTACCATATATATCCCAACACTTTATTTATTTATTATAAAGATATTATTAGCAAATATAAAAACTTATTATTAAAGCGTTAAAAAGATTAAAAGGGCTTTAATTTATAGCTTTAGAATTATAAGAATAAAAAAGTTATAGCTATATCTAGCTGCTTCTTCCCCTTTAATTAGAAATAAGTAACCTAGAACAGAACTCCAGTTTTAAGAATGTAATATAATTGCCGACAGATATATATTTTATAATTTTAACTTATTTTTAATAATAATAATAATAATAATAATAATAATAATAATAATAATAATAATAATAAT
>QJNZ01000278.1:0-105643 GCA_004155055.1 Monosporascus sp. CRB-8-3 | reverse complement strand
ATATCTTTATTATAAAAAAAGTTACGGATTTTTTTCTTTATTGGCGAAAATAGGTAGAAAATGTATGGTAAAAAGTTTATCAAATATCGGAATATAAAAAAATTTATTACGTAATTATGATATTTTCCAAAATATTTTTATCATATAACGCCCCTAAATGTAATTAAAATTTTAAAGAGCGTTTATTATTCCGATTTTTATTCGAAATTTAAAATATTTTTAAAAATATAGCGATTTTGACGATTTGTATGGGAAAACGCCGGCGCGTAGAGGGGGTGGAGCGTTGATAGGGGTGCCATCTTAGGACCTGTGCTACCAGTGTATGCCAAGGCTGGCTACGGCCGGAGTGGAAACACCCGTTGCCTATGAACTTGTTGACTTTTTGAAGCCCGTCTTTAGGTTATCACAGACAGAGCAGGAAAGTCAACACGGGAGCACCGACATGTTCCTGGGCCGCCGGACGAGGATTCAGCCTTTCTGGGTCAGAAATTCTACTATCAGAGACGAATCCGCCGCCCCATCACAGCTCGGATGGGCCTGTCGGAGTACCTGCTCAACTCATTAGTAAACTGCTCTCGCGAGACCGATTGCTGCGGTATGCTCATACGCTCTGATTCCCATTCCATCAGCCATGCCAAGACGAACATCTTGATCTGTTTCTTCGCGTAAACAACCGGAGCGGACGGGAGGTTCGGCGTGGTCTCGTTCGGCAGCAGTCCGTTCACGTCCCAGTGATGCACGGCCCCGTCGATCAATATGTAGGGCTCGCTCACTGACGAGTTGCGCTCTGGCAGCGTGAGGGCGTGCACGCCGGCAGCCCTCCAGGGATCCCATTCGCCGTCGACGAAGGCCAGCCGGGAGTGACTGATGTTGAAGGCTCCGTACTTGTTGATTTTTTCAACGTTAGCAGGCTCCGTCAGGTTGAATGCCTCGCGGCAGACGATGGACGTATATTCCAAGTCGATTGTGCGCGAGATAAGGGGCAATCGATCTGGCGGAGCACCACTACCGGTTTGGAGGTAACCCCATCTGGAGATGTTGTCAGCTCATGTCCAACCGGGCACAGACATTTGAGGGCAACATACTCGGTGCAGACCTGGTACGTCCACAAGCGCCAAGTCTGCGAGAGGTCATCCTGCTCATAAAAGGTGGTGTTGTAAGACGTAAAGCACTCGTCCTGCGTCTCATCGCATTTAGAAACTGTGGTCAGGTTGAGCCATCCAATGTAATTCAATGTCCGGGTTGCCAGGGGCACTAATTCTTCCTCATATCCGGCAGTACTTAGGAACTCCTCGATCACAGCTCTGCGTTCTTCCATAGCAGGATATAGGGCGTCGTACGCCGAGACGTTGCCACAGTACTCGAAGAAGGCGTTCCTACTAACAGCGGGGTCCCAATTCAAGTACTGAAGACCACTAATACCACGGCTGAGAACGTTGGCGAAGTCAGTGTTGTGACTCAAACCACCCAAGTCGAAGACTTCCTTCAGCCGCGCTATAGAACCAGGATCATCGCCGCCGAGAACCTGGTCCACAAGGTCAATAACTTTCTGGGTCGTTTCCACGCATGTGGAAGGCCCAAAGATCCTCGCAGCTTCGAAGTACTCCCAGTAATCCCAGATAGCGGCCGGGACGCCCGACGACGAAATGCTTCCCCAGAACACATCTGGATATACGACGCGCAGAAAGGCCACAAACGCGCCCGCGTATGAGACTCCGTACGCGATCCAGGGCGTCGACGCTGGGCTCAGGTCGAAGTCCGTTAGGCCATCGAATTTGACATTGTTGGCAAAATATGCCGTATCGGCCATGGCTTGCTCAGTTGTCAAGAACCGTAGATCTTCGGTACTGAAACTGTCAACCGGGATACTCTCGCCATAGTATCGGTGCTCTAGGATTACCCCTAGGCCTCCCGTCGCTTTCGCGAGCTCGTAGACTATGCCTTTCTGCAGGAAGGGAAGGCGTCTAGCGCCGCTCGTTTCCCCGCCGCAAAGAACAATTACTGGGCCTCCTGGCTTATAGAACTGGTCGTCAAACCAGTAGCGCAGGTCGAACTTGCCATCGGAATGCGGTTCGTACTTGGATTCGTTGTGGAAGTGATCAATAGGAGTAGCAAGCTTGTATTCTGGGTACATGACCTTGAGATCGGACTCCTTGGCATCGGTGCTATCGAGCGCCGGCCTAATCTGGGGATTTAGGCGTTAGTGCATTCATCTAATGAAATGATACCCGATCTAGTGCGTACTTGTTTGGCAAGCTCTCTAATTGGGAGAGGTTGCCTGTGTAGCAGCCCGTGAGCTACAGACAGGAAGCCGATGACGGCAGAGATGATGTGGCCCATCGTATCCAACTACTCAATTATTAATTGTATAGTGATACTCGTTAAATATTCTTAAATAAAGAGGGGGAAAAAGGTATTTTGAATACCAGGTAACATGGTCACCGCTCAAAAAGATTAGCTTGTCCTATCTAATTACTTAGAGGAGGTTGGTCGCGATGGGCTCAATTCCACAATATACCACGAAAATGCCCAAGCGCTGCCAAGAACTTTGGCCGATGATCCCAGCTTAGGTAAGTGCGAACAGCTTCAATGACGACTGTGAGGTGTAATCCCCAACTACTTGCCCAGACATCCCATTTATTGAAGGCGTGTCCCATTGTGACTTTAATGAATTGGAACTCTCGGGAAGGGCCGAATCCCGGGTCTCAATTTAGCCTGTTACATCGCCCTCTGCTTCCTACCACACTTTGATAACCCCGGACATTCGATTCTTCTTCAAGTGCATTCCAAGACAGTCAGTAGCGAATGCAAAGATGCCCGGCTCATCCCTGTGGTTAATCCCGCCGGCCTCGCACCCTCTGCACGGGATCATCTCCGAGCTCGTGTCGGAGCAGCTGCCGTCGAGCTTCCCGGACCTGACGGGGCCGACCTTCGCCCCGCACATGACGCTGACGTCAAACATACCCCCCGCCCTCTACGGCGACACGCCCCAGGAGTGGTTGGATTCTATCCCCTGGCCGGCGGGGCGGGACGTCCAGGTCCGGTTGGAAGACGTGCGTACCGAGGACACGTTCTTCCGACGCTGTTACATCAGGGTCGTCTTCGAGGGGGTGCGGAGCATCGCCGGACTCGCGCGCGCCCGCGGAGTCAACGGGGAGGAGACTATCGGCAGCAAGACGGAACAGTGGCTCGAGGAATGGAGATCTGCGTTTGGCCCGCATGTTAGCTTGATATAGTGAGTATCTGCCCGTTGACCCTCCGCAGCTTTCCGGTACGGCATCAATGGCGCCTGACCCTAGCGTTAGTGGAGAGAACCCGATTGACGAGCCCAAGCTGCAAGAAATCGTGAGACTTGTTAAATCGAAGGGAGTCTCACTGGCGGGGTTGGACTCCGGTGCCCAGGGGGATCTGAACGGTTGGGAAGGCGGTGTCGTGTGGTTGGTGCCGACTGACAAGCCTGTTGCGGACTGGAAGCCGATTGCGACCAAGACACTCTGAGTCGCCGTTGATCTTAGAACCACTGAAGGAATCTTATATGCTATAGTGAGGGTCCAAAATAACCCGGCCCAACCCCATAACTTCTAGTTATATTTATATTTATTAACAACTTTATTTATACGTATTTTAATTAAATAAAATCGTAAAAATAAACGGGTTTTATTATTATATTCGTCTGTTTTTAAGTTTTAAAACCGTATATATTAACTTTTAGCCTTTTTAATAGCCTGCAGCCGTTTTTTTATAAACGTAATAACCTTTATTATAAAGGTATCCGGGATAACTTTTTACGTTTTATGTAAACATTCGATAAAATAAGCGGTATCCAGTTAATTTTTTTTAAGTTTTTAAAGTTCCGGAAATATGTTTTTTAGATTTTTTTTAAATGCAGTTTATATATATTTAATTGGGTTAAGGTTAGGGCTATATAGTAACCAGTCCGGAAGGACTTTTACAGCGTTATTTATTAATTAGTTTAGGGATTTTTCGCAGACGTATATGGTAGCGTTATCCTGTTGGAAAAGGCGTTATAGCTTATAAATTGGTAACAATTTTTTACTTAAAGTTTTCCGATAATTTTAATTGTTAAACTTTTGTTTGGAACCGTTTGGTTTTGGGGTTGGATTGCGTTATATAACGATAAGAGGCGTGCGGTACCTTTTCCCGTCCGTCCCGATTTATATGTTACCTTAAACCATAATAGATATATTTGCTTTAATGTGGTTTTTAAAGTTGACGAATTTTTTGTTTTATTTTTCGGACGGGAAACGGAATATTTAAGTTGTTAGGTTATTAAAGGAGTTTTAGTAAAAGGATTCGTCGGTGAAAATAACTTGGAATCGTTAGTTAAAAGTTATATTAACTTTAACGTTATATATTTGTAATAATTTTTTAAGGTGATTAAGTTAATAATATGCGAAAATATATTTAGTTTTCGCCGTTTTTTTAGAAAGTAATATTTTTTTTTGGGACTTTTATTTGCGAAAATTTTGCTTTTTTATAATACGCTTGATGGAAGTGGTGTTGATTTTAAACTTTATTGCTTTCCGGATGTTTTTATACGTAGTTTTTCGGTTTTTTTTGTAAAATAAAAGAATCTATTTTTTTTAACGTTTCGAAAAACCCGGGCAACCTTTTTTTTTTTCGGATTAAAGGTATGGCCGTTTTTTTAGTCGTTAATAATAAAAGTGATAACGGATTTTAAGGTTTTAAATAGGTCCGCTAGGCGACGTTATGGTATCCTAAACTTATTTGCGGTAATAATGTAAGCCCTTTTTCTGGGAGTAAATTCCTGGCTTTTTTGACGACCGGCCGTTAAATCGGCGCAAAAAGCTTCAAATTCGGCCATGAATTGAAGAAGTTATGAATTTTGGAAAGTTGGGTGTTAAAAAGAGGTGGTTCTGAAAATCGGGTGGCTGGGAAGCTTGGGCCGGATTATTTTGGACCCTCACTGTACTTGACAGGGGAGCAATTATTGCATGTGGATTTCTATATTGAGTGGTAACGCTACTACGTGTTCCGACAGACGATCTGGGACAAAGAGGCACCCGCAGTTGCTAACTGATAAACGTAATCTTGTACCTTCCTGTCTGTCATATAGCTTGGGTTACTCTGGTTCCAATGCCTTATTAATAAGCCTGTAACCTCATTACCACGGCCGAGTCTTATCCGTACTCGACATCCTTAGTGACTTGCCATGTCGCTACATCAACTTCACAGCGCCGTCATTGACCTTGAAAGACTTTTCTAATGCTCTTAAGGCGTCTAGGATGATAGCCCAGGATCCCGTTCTCTTTCGAATCCGGAACTAAGCCCTAGCACACGGATCTCAGCAGGAGGAGGATAACACCGGCCGCGTGGACATCGTCAGGGGATCATAACCTCACTTGAGCTCTTCGCCTGTCTTCAAGTCTGGTTTCTTTGTTCGATTCAACCCTTTTGAAAAAAACTATGTCCTAGCGGACCCCCGGCCTCGGCAGACGAAATCTCGAATTAAAAGAGTCAACGCGATTTTCCGGATACCGCGAGTCACATCAACTGCTAGGAGCCAACGAGCGGCCACCACTTCTCAGGTTCGTGCTACTAGAGAGGCTGCCATCCGGAAGGAGACGCAGTCGCCAAGACGGCACTCCAGCACCCCACCTCCAGGGAAGGGCCGGGCCGTGCCCGTATGCTTGGCATCCCCGTTCCCCCAAGCCTGCTGTAGCGCTACTCCAGAGCTAATGCGTCGACGTCGAAATCCACCGGGACTCGCATAAGACGTCGACTGTCGGTACTATAAATCGATATCTATATTCCGTCTGGGAGTATGGTTCAAATATGATGCACCTCTAATCCTGTCCTTCTCGGCCGCGAGGGTGACGAGTTTAAGTTCGCTTAACTTGCCTTTGGGCACAGGGGCTGTACAAACATCACTTCTTGTAGGATGTCGCGTAGTATGGAAGCGATATGAAAAATTGGCGCGTCGGGCCAAGGTTTTAGATAGTCTTGAGGTACATTATCGGCTCTTTACGTATATGAAGCATGGACCAGTATATCGCGGTCCATATGAATTACGACGGCAAACAGAGTGAGATTCCTGTGACAGTTCTCGATCGTCCCATTTTCAGTACGACGTGCCACGCGATTCGAAGACACGCGTTCCTATCAAAGTCCACTATCTGCGAACCCGAGTATATATGTATCCTTACAACAAAATATGTGCTTCGGGGGGGGGGGGGGGGGGTTTCAAGAAACACCTCCTCCCATCAGTTAGTTGGGGCCGCGCTGGCTACAGGTCTGCGACTCTCCGGAGAGCTGCGACGGCATATCCACGATAAACGATCGCAAGGGGTTGAGCTCATCCACAAGCCGCGAAGTCGCCTGTGCCACGAAATGGTTGCGCAGCCCGTGATACAACGCCATGATCTCCAGTTCCTCGAGCGTGTGCGCATCACCAGCCGCAGCCTTCAACCCCTCCTGTTCCGTCGGACCGGCTCGGCCACCGAAAGAGCTCCAGGGCTTCTCGTCGCACTCGCAGGTGGCCCACTCGCCCCTGTCCTTATCGCCGGGGTCGAACCTCGGCGGCGGCGGCAGGACCCCGTCGTTGACGTAGGCGCGCACGTGCCGGGCCGTGCAGAGCGAGGCGCAGGACAGGCTGCAGTGGCCGTCGGACGCCTGCTCGACGATGCTCGCGCCGGCGAACTTGCGCGTCATCTTGAGGGCGGCGTGCAGCGGCGTCACGGGGTCGCGGCGGCTGGAGAGGAAGAGGATGGGGAAGCTCGTGTCGATCGGTGCCGGCTTGTGGGCCGGGTGGTCGCCCCACCTCATCGGGGGGTCTTTGGCCTCGATCTCCCATCCGTCGCAGCCTATGTTCACGCCCATCCACTACCGAATGTGTCAGCTAGGGGACCGATCTGTTCGGGAAACGTAAACGGAGACTACTTACGACATCCGCGAACGAAGAGTACGAGGCCATCTTCTCGAAGCGTTCCTGGAGGGCCGGGACATCCTCGTTCAGCTAGGACTTGTCAGGGTTATTGTTTTCTTTCCTTCCTAAGTAGGTAGCGGGGGGTTCTCCCTTACTTTATATCGCTTATCACTGCACATAATAGTCACCTGAGAATCATCAGGCCACACCGGCAGGTTGAGACCGTGACAAAGCCTCGGGAAAATCGGGGCCATAGTGCTCTGGTTCAGACGGCCTTCGAAAATGACATTGAGGAGACTCGCGACGATCGGGAAGACGGCCACGGGCGCATAGAGCGATGCAAACAGCACCATCTTCACATCGCCCGCAGTGACGAGGGCGGGTACGTTCTCGTCAGGTCGCTGCGGGATGACGATCTCGGGCTGCTTCTGGAGCCGGTTCATGATATCGTGAAAGCGCCGCTTGATGCCTTCGACGTCATCTCCGGGGCGGAAGAGTCTGCAGTCCTGCCCCGCCTCGTGGCAGTAGACGAAGAACTCCTCCCATATCGCATCCGCGTCGATTAGGCTGTCGACCCAGGTCGGTTCGACGTAGTGGTCCGCATCGACGACGCCGTCGAGGATCAAGCGGCCAACGGCGTCAGGGAACATGCTCGCGAAAGTCGCTCCCAGAAGCGTCCCGTAGCTGAAGCCCCAGTAGACCAGTTTGCCCTTCGTGCTACGAGTGGGTTCTACTATGCCGGTGCCTTCATCGAGGCCTGCAGCTGCACTTACAGCCTCAGGCTCCCGTTGGGGATCCTCAGCCTGCGGGCGTGCCGCCGAAGTCGACCTCCACTCGTCCCAGGCGTGGACGATGGAGAGCATGTCCCTCGCGACGTTCGCCGTGTTAGCGTAGCGGAAGATGCTGCCCTCGCCCTCCTGGTCGTCGATCTTCTTGCACAATTGCGCCATCGCGCGGGCCCGTACATCGATCTTGCCCAGGGCGACGTTGCTAGAATTGATGAGGCCGACCTCGTGCCCCGACAGCACCCAGTTCAGGCGGTTGATCATGGCGACGTTGTGGCCGTCGAGGCCCAGCCCATCGTCGGGCGCCGCGAAGCAGTTGGCCACCGGCGTCGTCGCCCCGACGCCCCTGGGATCGAACCCGATTATGTCATGGTGATTGCCGATGAGGCCCTGCAGCAGTCCGCCGGCGTTGAGGGCGAAATTGGCGCCCTGGCCCCCGGGACCGCCCGGATTCACGAGTATGGGCGACTCCGAGTAAGATGCGGGGTCCCCGGCGGTACGGTTTATCCCTGGAACCATCGCCAGGGCTATATGGACCTTCGGGTTATCCGCCGACTCGTTCAAAGGACGGCGGTAGTCCATTGGAACGGTGAGCCGGGCACACTGAGCATATCCGCGTCCGGGGCATGGATGCCATACGAGTTTTTCGCTTGGGGTTATCTGTCGAAAATCGCATAAGCTTAGTATGTCCTAATGAATGATCAGATTCCCTACTGCAATGGCACTCACGTCACTCCAGGTGGTCGAATATCCCATGGTATTTTCGCCTTCGTGTCCATGGCGAAGGTGATCATGGATGAACGATCGGCCATACGGTCCCAGTACCCATAAAGTGAAGATCAGGATAGATATCATCCATAGAAGCCGCTGACTATTCGGCTTGGGCGTAGGGTGCAATAGTGCGCGCCGGGCGCACCCCGACTTCTCCGGAGAATACCCAGTCGCCATCTTCTACGGCTACGAAGTGTACAAGGATAATGATAGCGCAATTCTTCGAAAGTTAGATCAGTTACGCACCTCAAAATGAGATTGAACATGGGAGATTAACAAGAATGAGGTTGAGAGGAAAGAGGGGCGACGAGGCACAGCACAGCTCCCAAGATAGCATTCGGCGCAGCGATCCTTCCACTCATATACACCGCCCCTCACCCTATCAGGCTCTGGATAAAATAGTTGAGCACCCTTTGACAGGTAGTGTGAAGGAGCAGATAAATGAGAATTGATTAAATCATGCCCGACCAACGACTATAGTTACTTATTTCATCGATGTAATCAAATCCCATGATTATTCGGATTCTCTACAAAGGAACCTCTGTAGGTATGATCATATTAGCGATAGGATATGCGTAGGTGGCCAGAGGTGACTTAACCATTATGGCCCAGAGCCTGCCTATGTAGGTTACCGTACGTACGGCACCTCATAGAACAAAACTCCAGTACCGCATTATATATGCGTCTCGAGCATAACTTAATTCCACGTTAAGTCCTTACAGGCACACAAGAGTGACAGATATACATCTCCCGTATAAATTCCGCCTAGGCGATACACCTAGAATATACTATACTACCACCACTCACTGGTTCCGTGCAAGGGGCTCCTCCAGCGCCGCCATCCCTCGTTGCCTTGCCTCGCTGTTGTATTGCCTAAGTAAGTAAATAGATGGGTAGCTAGGTAGGTAGGTAAAGCGTCCTCTCCAACTCCCCTCCCTTTCTCCCAGTACGTCGTCGCCGCCTTTCTAATGGGCCACATTATTTTGTCCCTCCGTCAGGCTGAGTGCCTTCTCATCCCAAGCAAGCCATACGGGCTTTCTCGTCTCAAACGCGACAGGCGATCCGACATCGCATGCGTGCGCGTATGCGGGCTTTCCCCCTTTCCCGCTAATATTCTCATCCTTCGACAGCTTCGGTATATGCATATATAGGTAGGTTGGTTGGTAGGTAGGTAGGTAAGTAGACATTACAGTATCGTATCGTGGTAGACGCGGATGACCCGTGGGCACGTATATACGCCGCCAGCAAAGGGGGGCCGTCCGATGGATGGGACGGCAGTACGCTCCCCTTTCCTCTACTCCGTAGCGTCGCTCGTCGCCGTAGCCTTGCAGCAATAATATAATAATAGCAACGTGGTCGGTCACTCGGCCGGCAAAGCCCGCTCACTCTTCCGTTGCGGTAGGTCCCGTCATAGTAGTAGTGGGTGTCTCATCCGTCGTAGACGCGGCTGGACTCTTCGGTGCCTCGCTCGGAGCCGCTTCCTCTCCCCCATCGCCGCCACCGCCATCATCACCGCCACCACCAGCGGTATCACCACCACCGGGGGCATCACCGCCACCGCCGCCACCACCGCCACCGGCAGCTGAGCTCGCGGAAGAACCTCCCTTCAGTCTCCGTCGTCTCGCTCTCCTCTCCTCGGCGGCGGACCTCCTCAAGCTCTCCTTCTTCTCAGGTCCCTCAGAATCGTCTGCGGCACCGTCGCCGCCCCCCCGCATATCCTGTAGCAGCATGGCGGCTCTCTGCGCAAGGCCATCTTCCTCAGCATCTTCTCCAGCAGCCCCACGCTGCGCGCCCTCTGTTGTGCTCGGGCGCGACATGTCAGGATTGACGGGGTTGCCATCGGAGTCCACGGTAGTAGTGGTCGTCTCGGCGTCGTTGCCGCGCAGGCCGGCCTCCGCCTCGGGGATCTCGTTGAGGTCGGGGATCTTCTGACCCGAGGCGATGCGCACCTGGTGTCTGTCCTTGAGGCGGGCGCGTCTTCTGCGGTCTCTCTGATCTCTCGTCTGTGGCGCTGCGGCGCGAAGCTTCTCCAGTAGGGAGTCCATGGCACCAGCCGAATTTGGCGAGGGCGGCGCTCCTTCGATCCCAGAGCTCGACATCTTGAGCTGGGCCTGTTGCTTGCGCTTCATACTGGCCTCGTTCCTGCGCCTGTTCTCCTCGTACGCAATGTTCTTCTCCCTGCTCTTCTTCCAGTCTTGGAGGAACAGGGCTAACTTGGCAAAAAAGTCTCGGCGCGCGTTTTCATCAGTAGGATCTTCGCCGTAGAACACCATTATATCGTTGTAGGTCCGGGTCATCTCCTCCAGATATAGTTCCATCTGTTCGGCTTTCCGCCGTGCTTCCTTCATACAGCGCTGTACTATTTGAGATACCCGGTCCTGAGGATGGAATTTCTTAGGGTCGCTGAGGTTTCCACTGTCAAGCGACATCTGCACATTGCGTATATTGTCAATGTACTTTTTGGCGTCTGACTGCAGCTGCTCGATATTGATCTTCTGTGCGATCATAATGTCCTGAATGTCTGTCGCGAAACCTTCCCACTCAGGATATTGATTGCGCACGATACGTTCGACCAGATCAGCCAGCGTTGACTCGTTCTTGTCGTCCTTGACCATCCCCAGGCGCGCGAGAGAGCTCAGCTTGAATCCACGGGCCTGTTTGTTGGCATCGTTCATATAGTTACCGATATCCAAAATAAGTCCAAGCACGTTCATCAATGACACAGAGTCGCGAAGAGATTCCGATACGCTAACAACAAGGTTCATCTTCTCTGTGATTTCCTCGTAATCAGCCTCGTAGTTTTTAGTCAACGTTAACGCGCGCATCCTGCTCTTCCAATAGTGATGAAGTTCGAATGCGGTCTGGAGATAGATTTGATCTTCGCGAGTGAGCTCGTTGGGGTCCAATTCTCGTTCTTCTTTGCTGGCGTCTGGACCAGTCCAATCCTTGCTGTAAGGCGCCATCTGTTTCGCGGTGTTGTCTGGGATATTGCAGAGCTCGTCCTTTTGCAGGAAGTCCATGACCACCGGGTTGTCGAGCACTTCTTTGTCGCAGTGGATGATCATCTGCACTATCTTTTCCACGGAGTAATGAGAGAATTTGGCAAGAGCGATTGCTAAACATGGAGTTAGCCGTCATATGAAGGCGAACAGGGTGCACGGCGCATGCTTACCGTAAGCTTTCCGCAAATCACCGGTAATGATTTGCTTCTTGTCATCCTTCTTAGAGCCTCCACCACCGATTTTCTTGACCTCCTTAGCCTTGAAGAGCTTCTCGACTTCATCCAGGATACCCTTCTTGCTGAGTTCTGCATACTTTTCTTCCCTCTCCTCTGCCGAAGGAGCATGTGCCGCCCAGTGACTTGTTTCTGGGGTGTCCACTTTATCCCAGTGGAATGCCTTCAGCTTCTTCTTAGGCCTTACTACAGGCAGGCCAGTAGTGGGGGGGGCGGCATAGTTGCTTTGCGCAGAGAGGAAGTGGCCAGACATAGCGCCTGGCATGGGCGGCGGAGGCGGGGGTGGCATGCCACCCATACCGGGCATCGGCGGGGGAGGAGGCGGGGGCGGAGCAGCCCCCGGGATATGCCCGGGCATCGGAGGCGGTGGTGGGGGAGGTGGAGGCGGAGCAGCTCCTGGGATTTGGCCTGGCATGGGTGGAGGGGGAGGGGGAGGTGGCGGCGGTGGCGGTGGAGCAGCCGTCTCCTCCGAAGTCACCTCGATCTTGGGCGGGTCGCTCTCGCCCGGAGTGATGGGCGATTCCGACTCGAGGCTAGGGTGTGAAGGACCAGTAGTCACACCATCACCGTCCTCTGAATCGCTTCCTTCATACCTCTTGCCCTTGGCGTGGATCTCGCTAAGCAAGCTGCTTGCCTGTTTGGGATCCATGACGGGTCTCCGAATTTCGACGACTCTCGGCTTCTCGTACACAACGTCTTCACCCTCGATCCCTTCGGAGACCTGCCCCTCTCGTGAAGCGACAGGCTTCCTGGATATCCTGGTATTGCGATTGACGGTGCCAAACATCCCAGGGGCGGAGAGCGTGTCGGGGGGGAGCCCTGCACCCTCCGGCGCAGAATAGCCGTCCATTTCTTCACGAAGCGCCCGCAGCCGATCCGAAAGACCGACGGTTTCGCCCCACACTCTCCCCTCGAGCTTGTACTGGGTCTTTTGCCTCTCGAGCTGCATCGCCAACCGGTCCATAAGCTTCTCCCGGTCCAAGATGCCCTGCATGCTAGATGGATCTTCATCCGGCACCTTGCCACCGGCAGCACTTTTGACCGCCTGCGACGCGGCCACATCTTGGGCGTCTCTGAGCATGAGATACAGCTCCCGAGTTTCCAATTCATAGCGCTGGGCCTCCTTCGCACGGACAGTTTGAATGTTCTCGATCTCGGCCTTTAACCCATCCATGTGACGCCGTTGGGCTTCGATGAACCTAGCTTGCTCGTCCAGTTGCTTCTGAAGCTTAGCTACAAGGCCATCGGCACCCAGTTCTAACTGGGCCTTGACCTCATCCCGTTCGGCCATCGCCGCCTCGGCGATCCGCCGAGACTCGAGAGCCTCATCCAAGGCCTGTCGGGCCTCAGAATCAGTATGTAACTTGTCTAGAAGGCTTTGGACGGTGAAATTCAGGCTCTGCTTGAGGTCCATATTAGGCAGTCGCCGGTCCATGGCCACGTAGCTGAGCATGGCGTCCACGAGTTGAAACATTCGCAGCCGCTCCTCCCCTTCATTGTCGCGCATGAGAAGCAGGTGCTGAAGCGCGGAGACGAAGTAGTCCTGAGTGGGTGTTCCGTGCAACCGCTGCTGGATCGCATCGACGATCTGAGTAGGATCGTTCAGGTCCTTGACATCTCCCTCGATGCTATCCTTCATGCTACTGTTCTCCCGCTCGAGCATATCCTCGTAGTCGATGGCCTCATTAGTCCGGTACCGTTCGATTTGCTTGTCGATCAGGTCATATTGGAATGCTTCCATTTTGGTGAGGATCCGCTTGATCCCACAAGCGCCAAACTGCGCCCTGATATGCATCCGCAGCTGAAGGTCATTTTCCGGCGCATCGATGATCATGTTGACGAGGATTAGAGTCGCGACGGCATATTCCATCAGGAGATTCTCCATGCCGACACCACCGCTGCGTACTTCCTCGCTAGCTCCCACGAGACTACCCATCTTCCCTCGACCATCGACCGTGACCTCGACAAGGCGCATCCAAGCGTCGAATCGACCGTTCTCGTTCTGTTGGACCTTGACCACGTCCATGGCCTGGATGACCTTCAGATGACCATTGTTCTCGTCCTGGCCGTCCCCTTTCCAATGGCATAAGAAAGTCAATACGTCGCTCACTAATTTTCGCGTTGTGATCCGCGGGGAGATGAGCGAGGTCGCCAGAGCCACAACTACTTGCTGGTGGGCCAGAGCATCGTCGGCTCCGTATTTGTTGTTAAGGAGGGCCTTGAGACACTTTACGATATCGTGCTCCTTCTCAAGACTTTTCTCGCTGTTGTTTGCTGGAGCCGGCGCCGCAGGTCCCATCGCGGTCTTGCGATTGATCTTCAACAGCACGTTGGTGAGAGCCACCTGGCCCTGGCATTCGATGAATCGCCTAACCCATCCTATCTGTTGCGTCCTCAGGTTGACTTCGAGACTGCTCAACCCCTTCGAATCCAAGGTGTTCTCCATGACCTTTCGCACATACCACTCAGGCGAGCCTTCTTCGTCGGAGGATGCGGCAACATTGGTGACATCCGAGTACTGTCCAGGCCTCGCGGTCTGCCTCCTCTTCTCGCCTTGGAGTTCAGTGAGACGGTCCTGATAAATGAGAGTCCACTTCTTGGAGGCCGGGTAGGCCATCATCTGTCGGCGCGCCTGCTCGGGCAGGTTGTGCCATCCTCGCTTTTGCATCAACTCGTAGAACATATGTTCGGTAACTCTATCGTCGGCCGGTCGGGTGAGTGAGAGGCCGTCGACGTTCTGCTGAACCCCGGGCGCGGCTGGGAATTTGGTCAAGCGGTTGTAATCCCTGCCATTGGACTGGTAGGAAGCGATGGAGCTCTGAGACGTCGCGGCACCTGGGGGTGCTAATCTGGATGAGCGGAGATCACTGGGCCCTCCATTACCTGAAAAAACGCTGGACTGGTCGCTTGCTCTTGATGTCCTGCCGTACGGGAGGCCCAGGGAGTCCCATCGCTCACCATAGGCGGTAGTGTTGACGGCAAGCAAACTATCTTTGCTATGGTTACCATGCTGTGGAGGACCCCATTGCTGGAATTGAGTTTGGCGGCCGGTGGTCGCCATAGTGACATTCGAGGTCCCAGGAGGTAGCCGGGTGCTTGACATATGAGATCCGGCAGTATTAGCAAAGGCCTTCGGGTCCACGGAAGGATAGCGGTGGAAGTCACTCGTGGAGCTGTTTAGCTGATGAGGTAGCGGCTCTCGGCGCGCAGCCATCGGATCGTCTCGAGGTAGAAAATCAACGGAAACCGGACTTCGGCGATCGGCATATGTACTATCATATGGGATGGCGGTAATCACGCCAGCCGAGTTGTTGACACCAGCTTCGGGAGTGAGAGGTCGATCAACCGATATAATGGAGGACGCCCTGGCATGTCTAGAGCCACGAGACGCTATAGAGGCGGCATCGGTATCAGGGCCGAGGTGGCGGCCTTCTTCGCTCCCAGTCGCTCGCTTGTCGCTCCTATGTTTATTTCTGGAGAAGAAACCGCCTTTGCCGCTAGACTGCCTAGACTTGTCGGGATATGACATGGCTATGTATATTCAGGCGGCGCGTCCAGACGCCGACGCCCCTATGATCTCCCGATTTTGCGATTCAGCCGCCGCAGGAAGGATACGTGAAAGAATGATATTGCGCGGCTAGAAATGCAAGAAAATCGTCGAGTATTGCTTAGTCGTTAATGCACGGGATGTTTCAGACCGAAACTGAGTCGCATCATGTTCCTATCGGCTTTCGGTAGGATAATGGAGGTGGTAGAAATTTACAATGTATGCGGGTTCGCGAGACTTGCTTCCGTCGAGAGACCTGCATGAAATTAGAAGATTTAGCATCGATTCTGTCGATAGTTGTCTGTGTTCGAGTAGACCTGAAGATTCAAAGGCCACCGAAACTCTAGCAATAGGGAAAGTAGAAGGCTGCAACAACAAGCGGGCTTTGAACCCCTAAGATCCGCATGACTCAAGGGTGCCAAGGGGGGGAGTCGTGTTGGTGATGGTGGTGGTGATGGAGGTGATTGATAAGTAAGGCATGGAATTTTTGATAATAGCCACACATACACACAAGTGCAAAACGCAAAGACACCCAGACTCACATAGGAGGTAGCGAGTGTAGGAGCTACGGGAACAAAGACTGACCCCGACCTATCCACACATCGAGAGAGGATAAATGTTAGGTGGGTGGCGCGTAGGAAGCCGATATATCAACCGAGAGTCGGCAAGCTCCCCTTCAGGAGAACGGTTAGTGTTGCGGTCGCGAGATGTTGGGGATCCAAGGAGACTTCGAACTATGCAGCGCCCTCGACTGGACTTTGGGATATCCGACCAGCACAACGACAGAACGAATATCTGGTTCCGGCGTTGTCTCGATCCCAGTCTGGGGTTGCGGGATGGTAGCGTAGGTACATGTATCGTATCCCTGATGGGATGGACTGGATTGCGAAGGGCCAAAGAGAAGCACAGGACAATTAATTGATCAATCGACATGACCCTAAAACGTGCATGTGGAGGCATCGGGGGTCACACTGAGTTTCTAAGTAGCCAACTATCGCCCAACGCCCAGGAAATGACGTGAAGAGTGATTAGCGCTACCTACCCGCTACCTACCCGATGATTCCAAAATTGGAAATTTCAATTACTGTACATTTTCGTAACTAAGCACCCGTACCCTATTTCTAGCGTATCCACACTGCGGCGCATTTTGGTCATGCTGCCACTTTCTGCTAACTGCTTATCTGTGCACTGAATGGCCAAAACCAGCGGCAGACGATCGCGCTTCGGCTTCTAGTAGATGGATCTTTTCCGTTCTAAGCTTTTGCAGCCAGCCAATACCTGAACCCCATCAGTATGAAGATAAAGTTCGCCGAGAAGCCAAGTTGAAGGGTTTTCATCCCGAGGGGTCTATTCGTCCTATGACTATGTACCTCGTACATACAAAAGCGTAACTAGATGTGTAAAAGCTCCACCAGACTCTCAAAGAACCCCTGAACTGACTAATTGGCATACGCCTGTGGCTGGCTGTTGCTTGCATTTCAAAGCCAACTGTCATTACAGGCACGGAAACACCATTCTCAATAGCTGGAAGCCCGGCAAGCAACACATCTCCTTATCCTAAGGTCCTCGAAGTACGTAGAGTACGTAGTGCTGTTGTAGGCGTATAGACTTGCGCAAGCAAAAGGGCCTTGAACACTCAATCTTTAAATTTCATGACTCGAGGGGTCGTCGCCAAGATCTACACGTACTTGGGCAAGATTTAGCGTTTCGTGACCACAACCCGGCACCTTAAAGGCGTAATCCACAAGACCCAGTCTATGGATATTTGGGATTATGCATCGTCCCAATGTCTACCTCGTAAACGCTGAAATATGGGACATACAAAGAGCCCCTGAAGGAGGTGCTCTTGATAACTGTAAGACGCGAAACTCTATTTATTTAAAGTTCCCTCCGGCAGACTACATTACCGCGCAAAATAAGGTGATTCAGTGTGCAGCTGCACTATCTCAACGGCACCGTATAGCGCTAGTAGTGACCCGGAGCCAGGGGTCGATCAGTAGCCCAAGAAAATGGAATGGCCCCAGACTCTCCCATTTCGCGTCGTGGCCCCCATAACAGCCTTGACGGGCTGACGGGCCAGAATTACCTATTGATGTACGTACGCTGTACTGTAGCCACATGTACCAGACCAGGCAGGGCAGATCAAGATTACGAAAGACGCATCGAAATTCAACAAAGACCCATCTTGTCAGCCCCATACTGCCTGGTCTACGACGCCGATCGATGTCGCAGCCTTGTGTCGAGGAGTTTGAACAGAAACTTGACAGACATACACTAATCTGTGTGCGCTTGCTTCCCATCTTGTTGTCATCCTCGCAGCTCCCAACCCCGTTGGGTCATCCGAGCACGATACAGCAAGATACGGCAGCGTACGTCACCAATTCAGCCGGGACCGACACCGACGACTTTAGGAAACCTCACCTCTCCGCTCTATTGAGGACGCACAAGTAACTAATTAGGAATTACCGTAACCCTCCTGATTCCCCTGAAATTCTGACGGATCCGATTCATTGCACGCCGTTGCTCGAAAGGACTTAATATACCTAGACTCGTCCGTGACGGCCGACACAGCTTCTGGTCATGCACAACTGTTAGATCGCGATAGCACCTCACGATGGCTTCCGGACACGTCAATGCCTTAAAGGTCCCGTTGCCTCACCGCTCAAAGACCGACGCGATAATTAGCCGCTGATGATCGCACAGTCCCTCGTCGTACCCGCCGTCATCTCCCTGATCCTCTTCCTCGTCTCGACATACGCCCTAATACCACTCTGGCGCCGATATCGAAGTCGGTACAGCCAGTACATCCCGCTCGATAGGATATCGGATCACACGTCTACGATACGAGGGCGCGTACAAAACGCGCTGACCCGGTGGTTAATACCGTCGAATTGGCAATTGGGCGCCCGCGACCGCCTCGTAATAGGGGACGACGCATCGGACACGGGCTACAGTTCGGACGACGGCGAGGAGCTGGACATTGTACCTGTTGACCACCGCCATGCTTTCTCGCTGGATACCCGCAACGAGGCGCCGGATAGCACGAGCAGGTTGAGCAGAGAGTATGTTTAAATACCATTGTCATTCCCACCGGTATTCGCCAGAAATTGATTGCCAAGAAGCTGAGGGGAGTCCTGGGGCTGACATTGCGTTCTAGTCTCGAGGAAGGATTCCGAGATGACAGCGAGGAGGAAGGGGACGACCGAAGACGTGAGAGACGATAGCTAACATGTCTAGCATTGCGACGTTCTCGAAGCGAGGTTTATTCCGCCACTATACCCCTTGAGTCGTCTATGTCGCCAGTCACCGAAGGTATATTCCCAATAGCTCTTCACAAATTACGGGAGGACAAAACGCAAGCTCTAATGCTGCTCCGCATCGTCTATCGAAGTAGCTTGCTTAGCTACATGGTACTTATGCTATATGCTAGCAAACCTTGAAGCGATAGGCAGTCTTCTATGGCCGAACTCTAGTCCTATTGTTGGTAAGGGCTTTGTTCCCTTTACCGAGCCAAAACTTAGTAATGGGCCGAGCTATTTGGGGATTGCCTAATCCGGCCGAGGCAGAGGCATGGTGAAGTGCGTACGCGGTTATGCGGATATGTGGTTATGTGCGGTTATCCGAAGCTGCTGGGAGAGCGTTGGTAACTTGCCAAAATCTCTGGATTTCCGCATATGGATTGTGCAGTTTTCGGATCCCACCAGGCAGCCGTGGATAGGAAGCGGGCAATGCCGCCTATAATAATAAATCATCGACGGCTACATCCTGCCTACTACGGTGAGATACATACATACCTGATGTAGGCATTTGCATCGGTAGAAGAATCTTGCCGAGTAATGCGGGTACGAGTGCAGCAAGCTGTGGAAATGACTTGACATTCCATCTTATCCCAGTTATCAATTTTGCAATCAACATGACCTACATAGCAACAAACCCCACGCGCCTGGTTCCGCAAGCGACGGAACTCAGCTTGAGGTTGTTCCTATCGATTGCTCCCTATCGGCGAGTCCAAGGAGGTCTATAAGCGGACGCATGTTGGAGGTGGGACGCGTTCCTCGTGATGCAGCCCTTTCAGATTGCACGCATGATGCGTTATAACAGTCGATCCCCTGAAGGCCTGGCAGGCTGACCACAATACTTATCTTATTTAAAACAAGACACTACTAATGGCCTGGTTATCCAAGGCACAAAGAAAAGTAGAAGAAAAAGGATCACCCGATCAATCAAGTGAACTACGGGTTCCCCATCCGTCCGTCTCTTGGTAGCCTGAGAGCTTAAACTGCATGCAGCTCTCTTTTTCCTTGGATACTGACAGTTGCACAAGCCAACGCGCCCAATCCATGCGCATCTCGAGCGCCCGCTTCGACGTGCGAGTTTTGGCTGCATACGAAGCTTTTTCTGTCATGAAAACCTTAACTGATTCTACATTATCTGCCTACCAGATTTGCCCAACCTCACAAGTCAACCTTATTACCTAAATCGGGAGTCACATATAGATTCCGGCCTGGCGTCTTGAATCATTCACGTCTTTCTCCCCCACCAACTCCTCCTTCCAACCTCCCTTATTTCCCTTTGACGTTCTTGTTCGTTGGTCACTTCGTATCATCGTGGTGATCCTTTTTTCAGCGAGTTATTGAAGCAGTCACAGCAGCTGTTGGTCCCCCTGGTTACAGCTTCGGATTTCCTGCCTTGAGCACCTCCGCCCGAACCAAGTCAACCAAGCAGGTTCATTTGTTGTCATCGTACAAGGGAGGCAGTTAACTCCCACAAATCTTCTCGGAGTGTCCTATTGTCACACCCGAAAGAGCTATCGTCTCACCCTCATTTTCCTGTGTTCAATTCTATGATTTCACCTGACTGGTGTTGGGCATCTCATTCGGCCCTTTGCGATTACCCAATTCAGCCTTACACGTCGTCCTAATTGCAATACGGTCTCACCTTCCCACCTTGATAGAGTTGAAATTCAGAGCTAGAGCAAGCAATCATGCGGATACCCAAGATCATTCTGAAAAAGTTCCTCCGGAAACTTCTACTAAAAAGACAAGACGGTCCCGTCAAGAACGCACCTAGCATCCCCGCTTCCGGCAGCGCCCGAAGCGCCGGACCCGCAGTAGAAGCTCGAGACGAGGACCCAGCCAAGAGCTTCCTAGGGCCACACAAGACCGATGCTTCCCCAGGCAAGACAACAACAAACGAGAAGCAAGCAGAACTAACGTCTCCGCATCCACCGCCGTCGCCGCCGCTCGAGGAATGCCCCATCTGCCACGACGCCGTCGGCATCGCCAACCCGGAGGGCGTCATCGAGAGCTGGGCGGAGCTGCACTGCGGGCACAAATTCGGAAGCAACTGCCTCCAGGTCTGGCTGCGGGACTCGGTAAGCCGGAATCCCAACGCGCAGCCAAGCTGCCCCGTCTGCCGCACCGTCGCGCGCCACCCGGCCTGCGGGCACGCCATCGTCGTCGGCGGCGCCCTGTCCCTGGCGGCGCGCTATTATCTTCAACACCAGCTGCCCAGCCAGCAACAGCAGCAGCGGGCGCGCAGGCGTCTCGAGCGCCGGGCCGGCCACCCGCAGCGCCCATCCCCGCAGCTCCTGATGGACTTGCCCAGGGACTCGGCCGACGAGGTCGGCCGGTGCCGCGCCTGCGTCGAGAACGCCACGGTCGAGGCGCTGCAGCGCAAGTGGGAGGCGGAGGGGCGGCATGCAGTTGCGGGCTCGCGCTCCGGGCCCGGCATCCTTAAGGGCTACCTGCCGAGCCGGAAGCGGCCCCATGGGCTTCAGGCCACTGTCCATAGCGTCGGTTCGGACGATGTCCTCCCCCTCAGAAGGGGTTTTCACGGTATTGAGGCACATACCTAGTCGAACTATGGATATTCTAGCGGCCAGGCGCTACAGCATGCCATGGACAAACAGCCACTACGTTTCATTTTCAGGATTGTTCACAGCCTTCGAGTTGAGTAGGCGTAAATGTGCGCGCCGGAGAGGGTATGGCTGGTTTCGTATTCGAGGGACTGCACTGGACACGGTCTTCATAGCTTAGCCATAGTAATGGATGATATGGATTCTACGAGCTACTGAGAAAATTGCTAAACCTCCAAGCGTAGAAACAGTCAACGTGGTGATATATGTCAAGCACAGTGACCAGGGTGCAGAGATCCCAAATGGCCGACACTATAAGAATGACGGTTGCCTACCTGACAGCACCTGTCTTCTCTCGTTGTACGGAGTATCGCGGTATTCCGTCTTGGATAGGTTTGCCTCTGTAAGGTTATTTCTTCTTTAGGAAAGAGAGCTTTAGGGAGCTTTTAGCGGCTATAGCTCCCGGGGAGCGGGGGTGGGGGGCTAGCTCCCCACTATTATGGGCTTATCAACGCTATCATGTCACCCCCCGGCACCACAGCTACTGTAGATAAGTACCCGCATGAGCTCTGGGGTTTAACTTAGTGTGCGTAATTCTTGACATGCATCCGAAGAAACGTCAGCTCAGGTCACGGTCCATCAGTGCCACCATCCGTTTTCCCATCCTCGCCGCACGCGGCCCCCCCTTAAGAAGAAGCCGAGGTCGCAGGGTCATACCAAAGCCAAGATGAGGTTCAAGTCCAATCTCAAGAACATCCGCACCTTCTCCAGTGAGCCGGTTTCCCAATGTAGCGAATGAAGGTGTTGACGGGGGTGGCGGAAGTCGTGGGCTAATTGATCGATCCATGTGTGCGCGCGCGCAGAGCTCGTCGCCGCCCTCAACACCCTCGAGAAGATTGCCTGGGTGCGCCTCGACGATGAGACGGCCCGCTTCACTGTGATACCGGACACCGGGTCGCAAGTCTGGGCGTTCGTATCCCTCCATTTTCTCTTTTCCTCTTCTCATCCCATATCGCAGCAAACCCCCTTCCTTGGCATCTAGCGAGCAAGTGCTTGTTTACTTTCGCTACGCAAAAATGCTAACCTCGAAACTACGCGCGTGCACGACAGCTCCCTCTCCATGGACTTTATCTTCGACTCGTACACTATCCAGTCTGCCGAGCCTCAGAACACGATCAACCTGGAGCTCCCGCTGGGGCCGCTGCAGCGCGCCCTGAAGTCCGCGCTCAACGGGTCGTCGGCGTCCCTGCGCCTCACCAAGAAGGACGGCATCCCGTTGCTCTCCATGACCATCACTACGACGACTGCGCCACCGCCGAACAACCCCGCCCACTCTGGATTGCCGCGTTTCGGGGGCCGGCGCGGCGGCGGCCGCAGCGGTGAGGAGTTTGGCGGCGAGGACGACGAGTTCGCCTTCGAGCCGCTGGAGACTAACCTGCACCGCGAGCGCGAGAAGATCATCACGCAGGACATCCCCGTGCGGGTCCTGCACCCGGAGACGGTCGAGACCATCATGCAGCCCAAGATACGCGAGCCCGACGTGCACATCCAGCTGCCGCCCCTGACGCAGCTGAAGGCGATTTCGGACCGGTTCACGCGCCTCGCGCACGCCGCCACGTCTTCCTCGTCTACGGCGGCGGGCAAGACCTCGACGACGGCGGCGGCGGCGAACCCGAAGCTGGAGCTGAGCGCCAACATGCACGGCGAGCTGCGGCTGCGGCTCGACGTCGACACGCTGCTGCACGTCGAGAGCCGGTGGAAGGGCCTCGAGAACCCAGACCTCGACCCGGCGCAGCTCACCTGCGCCCTCGAGGATCACCCGTCGACGGCGTTCCGGGAGGCGGGCCCGGGACGCTGGGCCACAGTGCGCGTCGACGGCCGCGACTGGAGCAAGGTGCTCAGCGTGGGGCGGCTCGAGGGCCGCGTCATCGCGTGCTTCGCCGACGACCACGCGCTCATCCTGTATGTCTACGTCCCGCAGTACGGTGACACGGGTGGCTCGGAGGATTCGGTCGTTACTGTGAGTCTCCTTTGCTCTTCTTGCTTTTCGAATTTGGATTTCGGCCGCGACGTGTGAGGAGCGCGGTGGTCTGGGAGCGGCGATGCTGATTCGGCTTGTGAGCAGTATTACGTCTCCTCGTATAGTCGGTGAAACGACTGCGCGGCTGGCCAACTCTCTGTTCGGACGAGACTCCTCTCGCCCGAGACAGCATGGAGGGTATATATACGATATGCCGAACCCAGAGCCCCAGCGAGGACTGCACAAGCTCTCCACGGAAGACTGAAGCCCTTGGAACCTGCATTACGGCGAGTAACGACTGATAGACAGGCATCCTGGGGCGTTTATAAAGGGTACTGGAGTACGTCCGTTCATCCCAAAGCCCAGCTAGCTCTGGACTATGTACGCATCCACAGGAGGAGTTCCCCGATTTGGCGTTTTGTAAAACACTCTGCATGGAATTTGCTGGATAGCCTATAGGAGGTACGGACCTGTCGTCATGGGAGCTAGATAGAACGCATAGACCTGAGTCGCTTCATACTACACAGATACGAGGTTATCCGGGTCTGGGGAACCACCGTAAGCATAGCTTCGGAATACGACACCCTTAGAGGGTCTGGTCCAAAGGTACATGCTTCGATACTGTTACTCTTGCCGCGATCCCTATCTTGATGGCCATCTACACCTTTGAGGACATCGTAGTCAGCTCTTGGAGTTCCAATTTACCGTCCGAGATCATACATACATGCTATTGTGGTAGCCTAACCACCCTGAAGCGGTTCACGGGGCTCCTCCATGCTCCTGGCCTTAACCCGGTAAGAATGTGATGTTATAACAATTTTTAGCCAAGAGGTACTCTAACGCGTTGTTCGCTTCGATCTGTTCGAGATTCCCGGTTGATAGTTACGGGGGGTGCTGCCCCCCTCCACAAAAAGAGGGGGGCGAAGGGAGGAAACGTCAAGCCCGCGCGCGAGCCGTCCAGTTTTCTCGCCTTTTAGTCGTTGTCCACTTCCGTCCCAGAGCGCGGGGAGCTCCTAGAAGCTCTCGTGATTGCGCGGAAGTACCCAAGAGGAAAAGCCAGACAGGCCGCTCAACCGCCTGCGCGAGGACGCGCGCGGCCACGAAGCCTGACTGCCGCGCCCGCGTAGCAGCTGAGTCGTCTAGGTCGGTAGAAAACTCCCGTACATGCCCGGATTTGCCGTGCGTATAGTGCACCTACGCAGCCGGGCCGCACGCGCCCGTGTCCCTCCGGCCACACATCTCGATTCCCCACTCGGCCAGGTAACCCAATTCCCAGGCAAACCGGACCAGGCCAGACCATCCAGCGCCGAGGTTCACATGTATGGTGCAAAACGAGGGCGCAGCCTACCAGCTCACCTTCCTTGGGGCGTAAGTCCGTACATCAAGCCGCCCCGGCGGCAAGACTCAGACACGACTGCTTACCGACGAAGGATACCCCTCCCTCCCCTGAGAGGCTGAGGTTCGAACCCCCCGAAAGCGCGGACAATACAAACCCCATACAATTTCTGAAGATCGGCTTCCCGGAGCCGGAGTCCGGACCGGCGCATGAGGGACTCTCCTATAGAGGACTCCGTGGGCCTGGTGGACGGTTGGCTATCCCTTCCTCCTTTTTGACTTCTTCTCGTTGGTTCCAGTTTCGTTTCCCCGTGCTGGTTGACAAGTAGGTGAGTAGGTACTTAGTTAGGTAAGTTGGTGAAGATTGACTGACACCGAGTGACGGTCAGCAAGCAACCCTACGTATGACCAGTTACGGCGAGAGTCATTGAGGTAGGTATCTGAGCAACAGCGGTTACGAGGAGGACCTAATAACGTGCTCCCTTTAGACAGACATTCGCTCTCTCGAGCTCAGTATGGATGCTTCATCTTCAGCCGCGGCGATGGCTCCCTGGATATCGTCATCAAGTGTAGTAACGTATATACGTAACCATCAAAAAAGCTCCGCGTTACAGGTGCCTAGGAAACACGTGTTTACCGTAGTAGGTGACGTTGATAATTTAACTGCATGACTCCCTACGATTCGATTTCTGAAACGTCGTAATTATACCCGCAAAAGGAAATACAGGCAGACCTCTTCAGTGCAGACCAGTTCGTACGGAAGCTTGCTTCATCAACTGATCTATAGGTACTTACACAGCAGACTCTGGACGCAAGACCCATTGCACAGTTAAGCTCCCGAGCCCTTCATACCGATTAGCGCGATAGGGAGGTGCATATGGAGTACGGTAGTAGTCAACCGATGTATTCAAGGTTCGTAATCGCGCGCGCACGGTGTCGCACGGCAGATGGTTTCAGGTAAAGGCCGCCTCGCTGGACAAGGGTCTTAGCCATCTGCCCGCCTGTCTGTCAGCAGGCCGGTGGTCTGCTTATTCTTCATGTGTTATTCTATTATCGGCACAGCGCCGCAGGCTGCAGGGTACGGCTGCGCGACCCCTGGGTGTGGTGTGGGTGGCAGTAACGTCCCTGCGGCTGAGCTTACCCCTGCCCGGAGTTCCCTCAGGTACATAAAAAGTCCGGATCCGCATGTGCTGGGATAACCCCTATTTCGTGCGTCCCGGTGCTACGGAAGTGGCGGCGAATCGGGTTATCGATATATACCGGCTTGGGGAATAGTCAATTGTCTGTTGCGCAGGACGCCCACGGCGGCCCCGCTGTTCTGGGAGGATGCCAGGTCTAGAGTCGCAAGCATTGTACTTCATTGCTATTGAAAGATGGGTAGATGGTTGAAATAATCCATGGCGCCAAATAGGTAGCTAGGACGATCATGAGCCAGTATTGTAAATCATACCAAGTCATCTAAAATAATACAGTTCATCCACAGACTAAATCCAACAACAGGCGGCGTTGCTATAACAGCAAAGATATGAAATTGCTACATGGTGCAGCGGACTGCCTTTTATTTCGCATAGAAGTCGCATAGAGCAAGGAATGGGCTCAATTTGCTAGATATGGACAGTGTTTTGATTTCTGTCTCCACGATGGAACCAAAAAAGTCATGTCGTCATCACATTGACTTTGGCAATATGACGTATACGGTATTGACTTGGCCGCGCCTCTGGCCTTATAACTTGACAGAGTGCAAGTGAACAGCAAACGTCATCTACCTTTGCAAAACAAAATGTTCCGCATCGTTTCTAGGCATTCAGGTCGCGTGCACAGCAGATTCCAGTCTACAAAGCTTGCTACGATTGTTCCGAGAGCGACAATGTCAGGCATGTGTCATGCCCCGTTTACACACGCTTGCTGTCGTTCTGTGAGCTAACAGAGCACGCACCTGCAGGGAAGGCAGACAACCGGGACTTGACGGCCGATGCCCTCTTCGGGGTATCCCACCTAAAGGCTGTCGTGACCGGGGGCGGCACCGGCATTGGCCTGATGATTACCCAGGCTCTCCAGTCCAACGGCGCCAAGGTCTACATTACTGGCCGTAGACAGGATGAACTCGAGAAAGCCGCTAAGCTCTACGGCACTGGTCCGGGTAGCATCATCCCTCTGAAGGGAGACGTCAGCCAGAAGGACGAAGCCATCCGGCTTGCAAAGGAGATAGAGAGCAGGGAGCCGGACGGTATACATCTCCTAGTGAACAACGCCGGTGTTGCGCGGGACCCAGACACGAAGTTCTGTAGGCAATCTCCCTGTTACCGCCCGATCGATTAACTTGCTGTGACTAATAGTAATCTTCGCAGCCGAGAAAGGACAGCCGGATTGGACGGACGCGAAGGCTATCTCGGAACACTTCCTGCAGACCAAGGAGGAGTCGTGGGCCGAGACCATGAAGGTCAACGTCACAGGGATATACTGGATGTCCATGGCCTTCTTGCCTCTGTTGCAGAAGGGCCGCGACGTTACTCCGGGATACACGTCGCAGATTGTCAACATCACCTCGATTTCGGGGGCCATGAAAGGGTCGAGTTCGGGGCAGCCCGTATACGCCGTTTCCAAGGCCGCAGCCACGCACCTGAGCCGCATGCTGGCTACTCTCTTCACGGACACCAAGGTGGGTATATCTCCCAGCCCCTCGGCGTACAAAGAATTCTAGCGTTAGCGTTCGCTAACCGCCGACCTACGCAAAAGGTCCGCATCAACGTCATCGCCCCGGGCATCTTCCCCAGCGAGATGACGGCAGGCTCCTCGGGAGAGGACAACAAGAGCAAGCTCGACATGAAGGCTAGCAACCCGGCTGGAAGGTTCGGTCACGATTCCGATATGGCGGCGACCATCCTGTTCCTGGCCGGGAAGGGGGGCTTGTTCTACAACGGCCAGATCCTCACTCCGGACGGCGGTAAGACTCTTCGGTCCATCGCATAAGGGAGGTGCATTTCTGACTGTTGAATAGGCAACACAATTGTCCAACCAGCGGTGGCTAATTAGGAACATGGTGGAAAAGGCGAAGTATTCGGGATGCGTAATTGCCATTGCCGACGTACATGCGCACCACGGCATATTTTGGGTGTTTTAGGTGACGCAGCGCAGCAAATGGAGGTTTAGAGGAGTTCCGGCATAGAGATAAGTACCTTTGCCATCTAGCCTAACACTGTAGCAACACCAAACCATAACGTATACCCTCGGTTTAGTATGTTATATCGTGATCGAGTAGACCCCTACAAACAGACCATCAAGTCTGCTATTCGCCGTCCTGTACTAAGTAGCCCCTATCGCCCTTGTCCATTTTGTAAGAATATGACGGAACCAGTAGCCCAGCACAGGGACCTACCGCTAGCTGTGGCCGGACAATACCACAGAAACAAATAGTGTGACGTCAGACCCTGTAGCGTTGCTTTACGACTGTGTTATGGAAGGGTTAGGCCACCCACGTGCCTTGAAGCCTTTAGGGTAGGTAAAGGCTGCAACAGGACGACAGGACAAAAAGGCTCGGCGATCTTAATTGTAGACTCGTCGAAATCTACACCAATCCTTTTTCCTATTGTTCCGAGTTATCCCCTTCGGACGAGTTTTCGTAAAAGTCGACTCCTTTAGATGGATTCTTTAGCTTTCGCTGGGCGTATTTACAGAACCCGAGAGCTTCCTCAATTTATAAATAAAATCAGCAGCACCCCCATCCGGCCTCTGGCTTTGTAAAATTAAACCCGGAGATCCCTCCCCTAACCCTAGGATGAGCTTAACCGCTGCTCTCCGGTGGGAATGAGGGTTTGCCGACTGGCTCACCAGAGGCAAGGGAGCTGAGCCAATTACCTACGTACCTCTTCGGCTGCCGCCCCCCTATTCTATGTATCCACGGCCCCCCGCCCTCGACAACAGGGAAAGCAGAAATGGAAACGGGAAACTGCGGCGGCCCCCATCGGGACGCGACCGCTTCCGGATGAAGAAGCTAGATCGGCGGCCGTCACCGGAGACTGGGCTGCTCGTCGTTCTACTCGGTACTCCCCGGCCCCGCTCTCTGCTGATCGGTCGATCGATTGTGGAGGAGAGGAGAGGGGGAGGAGAGCAAACGGGGATGTACTGGGAGATAGTTGGGAGGCACTAATCGATCAGGTTCAGATCTAGAGTATATACCTACGTAACTAACTTGTCAGATGGCGGTCCCGTCCATAGGAGTCAGCCCGCCTGGCTTTCGTGGTTCCATGAAGATAATTTCGAGTAACTGGAATCTCGCCCCGGTGATATCCGTGACGAATTCTGCAGCAGCCGGTTTCTCGTGACCGTCTGTCTCCTCATTAACTTACTGGAAATGGCCCCCTGATGACTGGCAGCTATTGCGACTGGCGTATACGCGTTTGTCGAGAAAGAGTCCAGGTACCGGTGCGTTCTTCTTCGTCGATCTCCTCCTAATTTAGCCGCTGTAAGCGAAGGCGGGGGTGTTCAGCAACTGAGGCGCCATGACCGGCAACCGCCGTCAGGAGGGCTTCTCTTTCGTTATCGGCTGAGGCCTGCTTCGTACCGATTTTCAGTAAACAGGCCTGGCGCGCCGCCCATCAGACAGAACCCGTTTTATTCAGACGAAGAGCCCTCGACAGAGATCAGTGCACTGCACTTTTCTGACAGGAAGCGGCCCGAGTTCCGGTGCGTGCGCTCCGTGATTGGGCATGGGCTCTTTGGAAAATGCCAGCCACTACTGAAGTGCGCTAAGATGCAATATAGCAGGTGTGATGTAGAAGTCAGTGAGGGGTTGGTCGATCGCGCGTGCGCGGGGTAGTAAATATTTATTTTGCACAAGGGTTGTAGGATTCAGGCGGTCTAAAAGCGCTTTCTCTCTCCCAGCGGTCTCGTGGGGGGATGCGTTTCTGTTTCTACAGGGCGGGTGACTCGAACTAGCGTTACAAACCGAACTAGCTGCCTTCGTCAAAGAGGGGCAGGGCTGATGGGCAAGGTAAAATACGCCGCTCGCATGATGAGACATCCTATAGACATGATAAGATGAAACAGCCAAGACGGGAGATTTATTTATGTTTTGTGCTTCCTCCCATCCAGGGACGTGCTCTCGATCTTAAGCCCCGTGCAGATCTCTCGGGATTTGAATCCCGAGATCTTCGGCCAGCTCCGGCGTATGTGGTTTTCCCGCCCGGCGATCAGTGCTCAGTACTGCCCACTCGGGGGCTCTCGATATCGCATCAAGGTTCGGTTCGGAAGTCTATCAGTTTGACATCTCACTCAAGCTCTGGAGGGGTAAAAGACGGTGACGGGAAGCGACACGAGGGGCCCCGCCATAAAAAGAAGCTTTTGCGGTTGAGACGGGCTCGTGAGGTTCGCCAAGCCCTATGCACAAGAAACTTCTTCAACACTATTCCTCCTACCTTAGGTAATACAGGTGGTTATTCGGGCCCCGTCTCACGATAGGGTCGTGCCTGGGCCTGGACAGGAGTCTGAGTGATAGAGCTCAGCCCCGCCGCCCGGCGAGGCACACCGACTACCAACCGACCGTACGTAAAGAGAAGCGCTGGTTCTTCGCGTTAAGCTTCATTGTGAGATAGAACCTCTACATACAGTACAGGTTAGCCAGAAGAATCCAAATGGTGCAGCACAACCCAAGGACAATCTCGGATAGATGGTCTCCATTGCAAATGCCGGCATGAGGCCCAATTGTCTTTTCCGTTTCTCGCCTAGTCCCTATTTCCTTCACCACGGCTATGTGGGGTTGGTGCTGGCGTGCTGGCGTGATGTTGCGCAAAAGTTTAAAGTTTGACTGGTTACCCGCCCTACAGTAACATCTCCGACCATGCGATATTCCCTTTGAGGAACCGCAATGCACTCCGCAGAATAACAAGATGATAAGTCGCACCTGGAAGCATGCAAGCGTATCGAATCATCGCGAGGCCCAGCTTTTCTGGAGGATGCATGCAGAGCGCTCCGTAACAGTGGAGTGGATTTTAAGGACTGGGCCCCCGTTGGTCCTTCCGTTACACGTGCCCAGGTGTGGATAGATAGCATCTGCAAGGCGACAACGCCCGATGCACATACGCGCGATCACATATTTAGAAACGCACCATCTTCGCCGCAGGCCGGTGCCCTGGTAGAATCTGAAGGCTCGTCCGTTCCTCGTGGATAAATGCAGCGATGAGGAAAGAGCAAGAAGGTACTTGAAATAGTCTGCACTGCGTAGCCCATAGCAGACACATGAGTGTCGATGTCAACTCACCGGCTTCTCATGGTCTGGTACGATATACCATTATAATAGACCGCAGAGTAATAATAAGCGCCAACTACGCTTGGGAATTTGAAGCAAAGATCGACCCTGCAGGTTAAATTTGAGGCTTTTCGACTGGCTGCCGAGGTCCTGCATGACCTTGCTGACTCCGCAACCGGTTCCGTGTCGCGCGCCTCGGGATTGGCTGTAAGTGACAGGCCTCCTTGGCCTCGTCCAAAGGAATTGCCATGAAGGGAATACTGTAAGCGGGACCGCGGCTGCCAAGGTGACTAGATATAGTAATTATCAGACTCGCTAAGTAGTATGACGAACTTCGCAATACGATCCCTGCCGATGAGATCGAAAAGCTTGACCTCCACGCCTTCTTGCATCGTGTGGCATCGCTTTACCGTATTGAGTTATATAGAACGAAAGGGTCATCAGACGCCGCCGAGCAGGGACGGGCGAAAGTACTAAGGAATTGCGAGGCTTATGGGGAGATGAATTGCTGGGGGCCGCTGCATGGTGCTTTGCCTGCTCGTTACATATTAGGTAGACCCTAGAGAGACTGTGAAAACGTCTTCTGCTTGGTCTGAGGGCCGCGGAGTTGGATGCTATTCGACACCTCTGTAGTAGTAGTAGAGCTAGCAGCCTCGGAAAAGATATTATAGCGTAGAATCTGCCATCAGCTAATTCGTAGCGCTGTACCAGATGAGCTGGCTCTATGACATACGAGATACCTCGGATAGGTATGTAGT
The DNA here is from genome assembly GCA_004155055.1 of Monosporascus sp. CRB-8-3. Taxonomy (NCBI): domain Eukaryota; kingdom Fungi; phylum Ascomycota; class Sordariomycetes; order Xylariales; genus Monosporascus; species Monosporascus sp. CRB-8-3. The sequence continues at coordinate 74,184 of QJNZ01000278.1, read as the reverse complement.
TTAGGCAGAGGTCCCTTCGAAGAATATTTATGTCAACGACGGCGCAATTTTCTAATGTCGTTACGTGAAGGTTTCCATATAGTGGGGTCCCGATCGTAGGGTTTTCTCCATCGCCTGCCAAAAGCCGGATGATTTCCATTGGAGCATCCAAGCATTTTGGTGGCATTTTGCCTTATCATAGTCTCGAACAGCTAATAAGTCTAGCGCTAGAGCTAATTCGATGGCCTGTACCGATACCAACAATGGAACCGATGAGTCAGTCACAGAAAAAAAGTATGTATCCGCAGACAGACCTTTGTTGCTGCTCTGCAGAGGAGCGAGCAGACATGAAGAGAATCTGAAAATCTCGTACCAAATTTGGACATAACTGGAAGGACGTACGCGGAAGTTTGAGACGGCGTAGCTGTTTTTGCGTCAGAGTGGCCGCACTGAGTTCCCGCTTAACCTTGCTGAATGTTAGCACAACTATGATATACTTTTCATTGTTGGTATAAAGGTCAAAAATTCGACTGATTGACCGACTGAACAGCACCTTATAAAGATGATATCGAAATCAAAGATCAATCTTCTGGGGACAGGACGGGGACGAGGACCCCAACTCTGACATGTCATCCACGCCAAGCGCATAAGAAAGAGTAATCCCGCCCAAGCTTGTCCAAGAGATCTTCAATATCCCAAAAAAGCGTCGACGATTGATTCGATGGCAGCACCCGATAGACAGCCAGCACAGCACCCCGGCACCCACGGTCAGCCTCCAGCCGTTTCAGGGAAATGCTTACATGCCATGCACTTACCCCAGGTAGGCAGTCTTTTATATGCACTACTAGGGAGGCAGCTCGCGCATATGTGCAGTTGTTTGTCTATGGCACGCGACAAACCTTCGCAGTCTTCAACCCCGCAAAAGGATAAGAATTGATTCTGTAGAGAATGGATTGCCTTATCCTCTGTACATATCGAACTAATAATAAGGTATCTGATGTTGGCTTCCCATACTTCTATGCGTGTGTGTATGTATATAGGTATAGAAACATTTCCTAGGAGACAGTGGACACACACATACCAAGAGGCCCCCAATATACTTAAGGCCGAATGGTTTCGAAGTCACTGAACCACCCGTGTCATAGGATATTGGTCGGACTTTTGGTTCTGTTTGCACCTCCGCCCGTACTGTATTGACCACTCACTGTGGTGCTTTAACCTCCTCCTACAGTTGGAAAAACTAGTGGTGTCACACTGTATAGTTAGCGCTCTAGCGCTAAGCCATGTTTTCTCCGGCAGTCAGCCTTTTGTCCCTTTTTTTATTTGTACTCGGTTCTCCCACCCTCATGTCACACCCACTCCAAGGATTTGACTGAACCTCGATTCCTTTTCCAGAGGAACAAAAGACCATCCCCAAACCGGCCTCGGATGCCTCTGGAAAATTCGGCCGTAGTTCGCGCCACACCGGTATACTTCGATCTGTATCCCGTACTTAACAACCTCATAACAAATCTTTTCGTCATTGTCGTGGGTGGCTGTCATATGCAAAAGAGGCTAAAAGTCCGACCTTTTCGAAAACCTTCCCCAGAAATGGTCACGGAATATTGTCCCGCGAAAGTTCACCACCAACTTTAACCTTGACCGAAAGCGCAACCAATAGCAGCGACTTGTGAAACTCACGAGAGCTGTTAAACTGTAGATTAACGCCTTGTCGTCATCACCGTTGGTCGGCTGGCTGGCTCGGAACGCGCTTCTGGGTCGGGTCAGCAACCACGCCGCCGACTGTCGTATGCCTCGTGTTTCGTCGTCGTCAAAGAGACAGCAGGCCGCCTCGAATCATCGCGATACCAGACATGAGAATGGCCTAGTCGGGCCGGGAAAGCGCGTCGCCAAGCAAAAGAGCCAGAGTCTGAATGGCAGCGTCGTGGCCAGGTTGGCCGACGATGCGGATGTCGCCTCTATTCCACCGACGCCGCCTCTGAATGGGAACGCGAACGGTTACACCAGGTTCCCCAACGCCGCCGACATGCCCGCAGAGCACAGGACTACCGAGTTGTTGAGGAGGTCCTCGCTGGGTGGCTACTCCGAATCGTCTTCTTCCGAGTCCTACAACTCCCATCTCGGGAACGGTGCCGCCCAAGAGAACCACAGGCGAATCGACGTGAACGCGACCAAGAATTCCAACGTGCATCGTGACCCTGGCCCGCTTGACTTCGCCTTTACAGTTCTGCGCTCCTGCCCTCTGCAGGACACCATCGCCATCCTCATCATCCTCATGCAGATTCCTCCCATTGCGCTGTCGGGCATCTACATGCTCTTTACCCTACTGACCTTCGTTACTACCAGCAGCGGTCTGACCTTCAGCGATATCTTCGAGTGGAATCTCGGTGCTCCTTCCTTGGCGACCGTCATCTGCGTCGATGGTATCGTGCTCATGATCTGGTTATTCCTATGGGGCCCGATACAGCATATCATCCTCGATCTCGCTCAGATGGTCATTGCGCTTGGTTTGGGCGGCGGTTCGAGCTCGAGAGATGGAGGATCTTGGAAAAATTCTATGATATGTCTGAGCATGATCGTGCTCTCGCATGGTCTGCGCCACACCAAGATGAAGTATTCTCCCATCGGATACCTCCTAGGTTCGAGCCGCTTCATGAACCCTGATCTGGATGATCCGCTAGAACCTCTGGATGCCATACGAGGTTACGACAAGGTCCAGTCGGGGTGGTTGAGCTGGGTTAGGAGCTTGTTGGCAATTCACATCTTGACGCAAGGGCTGGTTAAGTGTATACGCGATTGGTATTTACGGCGGGAGAGGCGTGACCATCTGGCCCAGAGCGCCGCCGACCCCGAAGCTGGCAAGAGCTACGCGGTGGACGTCGACGGTGGCTTTTTGACGCCGGACAGCGATGCCGCCTCCCTACAAAACTCGAATGCTTTGACTACGAAAAAGAAAAGAAAACAAAGTGCCCAGATACGGACCCGCCAGCCGCTCTGGGCTGCTTTGGCGAGCACAAAAATTGTTGTTGTGAAGGAATATGAACTTAGTCATGCGGCGTCCGAATCGGCGGGTTCGAATGCTACCGACATTCATAACCTGGGGAATGCCCCTTTCAATACGCAGCCTGGACAGATTTGGATATCTTATGTTGGATGCGATGAAGTGTGCTTCAACACTAGTCACTTTCCCCCGCACCCCGCCGCTGAAGCGCAGCAGGAGGGTCAGGGAACTGATCTTGCGAAGCCGTTCTACGTAAAGGTTAACCATGCAGTCTGGCAGCCTACTCGAATGACGCCGGTCGAAGTTAACGAGAGCGGTGGAGAAGGAGTCAGGTGGAGCGGAGACATTTACGGGTTGACTCCCATGTCCAACTACGAGTGCGAGTTCGTTTGCGCTGTATCACACGAGGTTCTCTTTTCGACGAGTGTTAGGACCACTCAGGCCAAATCGACAGATGTCGACGCTAGCGCCTCGAAGGCCTCCGGACAACGCTCGTTGCGCCCGGATTCGCCGATGACGACCCTAAGGACCTCGATTGCTGCCGCCGAAAGTAAGTTGGCCGAAGAGAAGTCTCGTCAGAAAGCCCTACGGAAGGAGTTCCATCGCAAGACAAATGCCATGAAGAAAGAGAATGAGAAACTGTCCGCGGCCGTCCAGTCGGCCGGCACGGGCGACGACAAGCTGCGGCAGAAGATCCAGCAAAACTTGACGCAGCAGAAGCAGGCCGATCATGCTATCGCTAACCTTGAAGCCGAACTGAAGGAGTTTGAGGCGATACCGGAAGGCTTGAGATCTGCTTGGAAAGCCAAGCAGTCCTTGTGGAACAACGAAAGGGCCAAGTACGACGGGGCCGTTGCCGCATTCAAAAGCTTCAAGTCGTCGGTCGACAACGCCATCAAAGCTCTCGAGGAGGAGAGGACTAGCCTTCAGACGAAGCGCAACAAGCTGAGCAGCCGCGTTGCCAAGGTTGAAGGCGAGCACGCGCGCATTGCCGATGCTAATGCTCGTGGACTTGATGAAGCCGAACGGAGACGACAAGCGAGGGAGACGTACGAGAACGATATCGCCCTTGTGGAGCGCGACCTCATCGATAGGATCAACGAGAACGAGGCTCGCATCTACAAGAAAGATCAAGAGAACCTGGCTCTGAAAAATGAGCTTGATTCGTTCCACGCTCAGCAGCAGCAGGCAGCCTATGCATACGCCGCGTCCTTTGATTTCTCCGAGGCGAATTCCCACTATTCACCGTCCGTACCTGCCGCGCAACTTCAAGCCAGCGTATCTCACCCTCCACCTTTCGACTCGACTGCCGCTTGGAGCAACAGTCTCTATAACTCATCGCTTAACTCGTCGCCTTGGGGGCCGTCGCCTTTAGCTGCCGCGTTCACGCCGCAGTCGTCCGCGGCCGCATCTCATACGCGACGCCCCGCGCCAAAGGCCAGAGGACGTTCGTCGTCCATGCTCAGCGACGTCTCCGGCTTTACCCAGAGCAGCGCTACGGACGACGAGGCGGACGGTGGTCTACCGGCGAAGTCGAAGCGCCAAGCGGGGTTTAGTGGGCTCCGCAGGCCGCCTCCGGGTTTCGAGTTCTCCCCCCGGCCCCACCGGTCGGACTCCGGCAACGTCGAGATGGCGAGCGACGTTAGTGGTAGCAGCGCCAGCGGCGGCGACGGCAGCGTGGGCAGCGGCAGCAGCGCTCGGGGATCGATGAGCCCTTCGCCTTCTTGAAGTCTTGGCCCCGCCCGTCCGCCTTCCCAGCTTTTAACCATCCGTCAAAGGACTGTTTCCGAGGTCGAGCCCTGTCTGTCTCTATCCGCTAGCGACTTCTGTAGTTAGGTAGTTCTCTATCCTGATAGCGCATCGGATATCCATCCCATCTCTCATTCAGGCTGAGTAGAATTTGGGCCAGCGCAATAAAAGTTGCATCCTTTCACAAGACTAAACAATTTTTCTTATATGATACGTGAGATTTGTATGCCTCGCAGTGATTCGTCCTCGAAGCCTGGTACTAGGTACTACTCGACTTTGCAAGATGATGCCCGCATCGCCTGCACGAAGTAGACCGCGGAACATTAAGCCGGGTTCTCTCCAGTACGCCTAAAGTACTGAATTGACTAGCTATGTACCCAGTTAAAGGCGACGGGCTACTTACTAATTGGAATCCTCCAAAGCTTATGAATTACATATTTGGCTGTCTAATCCTGATTCAGTAACCATCAAAGTGATCGCACAGGGTCTCGATGCTGGCCCTACATAGCACTGATTCCCTCGCTACGTCGGTAATGGGACGGGATTAAACGAATCCCGGAATGCGATCCATGTTAAGGGGGTTAGGCACTGGGCGGGGGTTAACTGGGGCTACAGTTTTGACGGACCTTATGAATACCCGAGCATTGATGGCAGGGAAAGCAAGCAAACCACTGATTAGAAGATTAGCTATCCTGAATACTTCTCACGTCTATCCCAATACGAAGGATCCCGGATTCGTTCTCCTGAGTGGACGGTGACGAGTGGGATAGGAGTGCTGCGACTGAGATGATCAAGCTTGTTGCTTATCATGTACATATGTGGTCCGGCGGGATTCAAACCCGAAGGCGCAATCCCGCCGCACTTATACCTATCTCTCTCCGGACCCCCTAACTTGGTAGGTAAATAGACACCCCAAGAGTCTTGATATTTGGTGTTACACTTTAGTAACATATATCCCATTCCCGACGCGAGTTCCCCATTACCGCCAGTCAGCATCTAGCTGTGTCTCGTAATCCGTGCCCGCAACAACAACAATACACATCTCCACACCTCCTAAACCCGAGGGGAGTGCAAGAGGCCCCGTCTGCATGCATGGACGCACCACAACTACAGCTAACACTGCTTGCCGCCGCCAACAACAACAACCAAATCCGAGGCGAGACCCAGGGACCGACTCCAACCCATCAGCAGCAGCAAAGGACCTCGGCCCCCTACGGCCACGCCTGCGCCGGCTGCGCTAGGGCCAAATGCAAGTGCATTATCAGCAGCCGCGGCGCCGCCTGCGAGCGCTGCCGTCGCCTAGGCCGGGCCTGCACGCCGTCCGCGACGGTGCGGAAGCGGAGCACTGCCGCCTCCAGACGGGCCGCGGCTAGGGACGGTAGGGGCGGCAGCGGTGATAGTAGCGATAACGGTAACGGCAATTGTAGCAGCAGGAGGACGGCGCGGCTCGAGGAGAAGCTCGATGACCTCGTCACACTGCTGCGCTCGCAGGCCTCCGCTGCTGCGGTTGGTGCTGGTACTGGTGGTGTTGGTGGTGTTGTCGGTGTTAGTGGTGTTGCCGCCGCGCATGCGACCACAGCCGCTGGCCCCCAGCAGGCCCCCACGCCCGAGAGCACCGGCGACGACCAGCCCCGGCTGAGGGTCAGGGACGTGTTCCCGTTCGCGCAGCTGGTGGGTCCGGCGGCCGCCAACCAGGTAGCGGTCCCGGCGTGCCATCAGGATCCCGATCCCGATCAGGCGTTCGTCGTTCCGGACCACCTCGAGCCCCGGCAGAGCCCCGAGGAGTCCCTGCGGATATTTCGGGAGAACCACCTGAGGTTTTTGCCGTTCGTATATATACCGCCCGAGACGACGTATGTTTACCTCTTTTCCTTTTCCTCCTGTTCCGCCCACCTTTCATTCCGGCCATATCAAATATATGTCCCGGGAATTCTAACATGCTGTCGCTGCCGCTAGGGCCGATGATCTACGGCGAGAACGCCCGTTCCTGTGGCTCAACATCAGGACTCTGACTTGCAAGTCATCGGCGCAGCAGTACGCGCTCGGCAGCAGGATACGCGAGATCATAGGTCAGAAGGTGCTCGGTGAGTCGGAACGTACAATGGATTTGTTACTCGGGCTACTCGGGTTTCTCGGTTGGTACGTTGGACGTTGTCTGGGACCACCTACAGATTCATTCCCCCTCGCCTTTCATTTTCAATGAATGCTTCTAACATAACGTGAAATCCGCCAGGGGAATGACCCAGAGCATGGGGAGACCCTTCCTGACCGTCTTCGCGGGCGTGGCCGCCGCCATGGTCTCGGACATGCGGCTCGACAAGCCCACGCATTTCAACCCGTACAAGGAACTGCACACGTTCAAACACTACCGCTTTCCCTACCCCCAACCCCGGTACTCCCTGCATCGCACGCACGAGCAGCGCAGGGCTGCGCTGGCCTGCTGGGTCATTGGCGCCAAGTAAGTAGCAAGACGCACCAACCGAGATTCCCACGGCTTTCTGACGGGTCCTAGGAATTTCTGCATCCTCAAATCCCAGCACATGCGGTGGACACCGCACATGGAGGAGTCCCTGCAGGAGCTGGCGGACGAGCCCGACTGGGTCGGCGACCAGGTCCTCGTTGTTCTCGTTAGGGTCTTCAGGGTCCTCGAGGAAGTCTCGCACATCCGCTGGTCGGCCTCCGAGTTTGGCGACCACGCCGCCGCTACGAAGCCGACGCCCGTGTACTACGTCAAGGCGCTGCGGGCGAACCTCGAGGATATCAGACGGGACCTCCCCCCGGAGCTGGTGGAGAATAGTGGGTTCTCTCCTCTTTCCAGATCGTGACCTGCCGTAACTTGTCCAAAAGTCCGGAGTCGTGGATCGGGAACCTTGTCATCTATACTGATGTGGCGGAACCACAGGGGTCGTCCTCACCTACCTTTACTCGGTCGAGGCACAGATAAACGAACTGGGCCTGCAGAACCCGGCCCCGTCCTCGCCGTCCGCGCCCATGGTCTTCGGTCGCACGGAGTTTTTCGAGGGGTTCCTGCGGGCCACCAAGCTGTGGGTGGAGAAGTACTTCTCGTTTGAACCGGCCGAGTACATCGGTTTCACGATTTCGGTAAGTAATCGTGGTCTAATATTAATACATAAGACAACCCTCATGACAGCAGATACGCGCTCTTAATCAGATTGACTTATACATGTCTCCCTCAGTGTCCAAGCATATAGCTATCTGCCCGTCAATAGAACTCCTTCCCCATCTGGCCACCCCCCCAAAAAAACAAACATCATTCTACCCGCAAGCTGACAGCCGCGATCCATCACAGATGTACCTCTCCTTCTCCCGTCTGACGCAGATCCTTTACCACCTGTCTCTCACTGACGACCCGGCTTGGGACCGCACCGCCGTGCGCCACGCGGTCGACCTGATCGCGACGCTCGAGACGGGCGCCTCGCGCTTCGCGGGCGTGGCGCGTGCCGCCGGTTTCGAGGGCGATGGGTCTGACGGTTGCGACTACTTCACCAGGGCTGCGCACGCCCTGCAGGTGAGCATCCGGAACCCTTCTTTTTCCCCTTTCTCCCCCTTCGAGGCGTGTCATAGGAGCCTCCCTTGGTCTCTGATGACATCGGACCGGTTTTTTGTTTCTTCGGCTGCGGCCTACCCAAACGGCATTACGGAACTTTTATGGCATATGTCGACGCCTAGAATTACACCCTTCGCTAACTCCGGATCGCTCGCGGTAGGCTACGATACCCAACTGGAGAGCCAAGCTCGAGCAGGCCGGCGCTATCCCCGTCACCGCACCCGCGCCCGGCGACAACGCTGGCATTGCCGGTGCGGGAGAAACCGGCCTCGCTGCCGGCGATACTACTGCGGTACACGAAAGCGAGTTCGGGTGGTCGTCATCTGTGGATCAAATGCAGGAGCTCATGATGAACTTCGCGGACGATCCGTGGATCACCGAGTTCTTCACTCCCTTGTGGGAAAGTCCGCGGCGTTAGGCAATAATGAATGGGGCGGCTGCCGATCTCGCTGGGGTCGGTGGTGCTCAGGTATCAACGGAGATATATATTTATAATATTTAAGGTGTGTATTAATATGTACCGGTAATTGGACGTCTGTGGGAAGGAATCGGGGCTCCGTAGTCGAGCATGTAAGGACAGCGAATTCACCCAGGTTCAAGTTCCAAGTCTGCACATCCATTATACGCCTACAAAGGATCTGCCATGAGTAGGGAATTGCAAAATTATTGTCCACGCCATGCCGGCAATGCTAGAATAGCTTCGGATTCGGGTTAAACCCGATCGTACAGTGCATACTTATAAGCTCCCTGCCAGTCTAGGCGCTACGGTTAGTGGGTATTAACCAAAGCAGCAAATACTGTAGGATCCGGAGGGGTGGGTGGGCCCCCTTGGCTGCCGAGCTTCGGGAACGGCATCTAAATCCCCAGCTCTCTAGGCGCCTGCCTGACAAAGGAATTGTCGTATGACTGAGTCTTCCGATGTCGAGACTGGGGCTATCGTTGGAAATATCATGCCCCTAGTTTTGCGGTCCGTGAATTTGCTGCAGAATAACCATACGAACCGGAGATATTACCGGACGCTTGATCTGCTTCTCTCATTCGCGAAGCATTGGAGCCCAAGCTTTGTCGTCTTGAGTTAGAAATCCCAACACAGAGTACTATAGTGTCGCTGACAGATACAATGACCACGATGGAAGCGTCCTTTATATGTGCAATGGGCTCTTCGGCCACAGTAGCAGATCCTGAAGAAGCCGACGCGGCAGCCTTCTTCTCCGCTCTCGCCCGCGGCGACGAGGTGCGGGAGCAACTTTTCCCCGTCCGCTGCCAACCGTATATTGAATGTGTTTCACCATACCGGCTACAAGCGGTTCGCCCGCGCGTCACATTTATCTATCCGGTAGGTACGCCCGTAGTGTCTGATAGAATTGACGATATGATAGTATCCCCTCGCATCGCGTACAGCTCTTATACGCACGAGCAGAGTACCATGAGGCGTCAGCCAGCCTGTCCGTCTTCTGCCAAAACTGCTAAGGGACAGCTTTCATCGCCGCCGGTCGCCAACTCATCTTCCAGGTCAGTCTAGAACCCGAGGTCACAGCACGACGGCAGAAGCGCGGGCACTGTGAGGAGCCCTGTTGCCGGTCGGGAAGCCCCGAGCTCGACGGCCTCTTGGCTCACACATTCCAACGGCGTTGCAAGTGCCTTATACGTGCTGATCGACACGTCCGTCGTAGCCAGTCTGCGCCGCAACCCCGCGGACGGCCACGATGGACTTGGGGAAGAAGAGCGAGACACGGAAGACTGACGTGGCTTCCCGTTACAGCTGTCTCAACCAAAACGTACGACTGTCCGTGCAACCTTTTTCAAGGGTCCTCGGGCGGACCCGAGAATGCAGGATACGGCGCTAAGTTGAGCGATACCCACTCCCACCCATATAGCACCGAGCTAGGCAGTACTTAAGCGGCGATAATTTCTTCGGCCGTCACAACAACTCCTCCGGTTCTCATATGGGCACATAGATCAGTTGGGAGATCGTTAGACTGAAGCTCAACTTCGGTTTCAAGTCATCTAAAGGTCACCGGTTCGATCCCGGTTGGGCCCAGCATAATGTTCCGGAGTTGCTTTTTCGTGAAGCAGAATATTTTGCGTCCGTTTCCGCTTTATTTCTTTTGCACACGGTTCCCATATGTTCTGCAGGTACGCGAGTGGAGCAAGTTGGGCCGTAGAATGGACGAGCATTCATTCAGCAGGTTCTGTCGACTCTTCGTTGGTCAATATCGTACATATGCAACATGCCCTACCATACCACCTCATGGCGGGAATGCAACCCAACCCAACGGGATGGGTATTATTGGACTGCCCTGTCACCTTCTACGACAACGCTGTCAGTCGTGATGGGCTGTCGAGCAGTCTTGCTTATGGTGTGCATAACCAATAAGAGGCTGCCATGATTTTACTGGGGATAAAAATTCGTGGCAAGCGACATGCGGCTCCAAACCCCTGAGACTCTCGGCTGCCCCTGGAACGGTGTGTGGCTATGCAGCGCTTAAATGCCTAAAGCCACTATTCAGCCACGAAAACAAGCGCTACCCTAGCCTTCATGGGATTAGTAGGGTTGCCAAACCAACTTGCCAACCAACCGGAGAACTCCAGCATCATCCCCACTAACCTGTGACCTGTGACTTCGAGTCACGATCGCTCCACTCCCAAGAATTCACCACATTCACTACGTGTAAGTGGATTCCGTGTGAATGAAATACACGTAGCCAGCATGGATGAAGAGCGCAGTATATAGCATCGTTCGTTCCGAGCTTTTGCTGAGGGCCCTCCCTTCTTCTTTTCCAGTAAAAAGCGTTTCCTTCGTTTGCACAGAATCTATTCCACATTTTGTCTTCCCTTAGAGGGCCGTTTCTTTGTGAGCGACCACAAAGGAGAAAGGAGGAACAATGCCATTCATCCCCGGCACCCCCGAGTCCCGGCTGGGACGCACAGACTCCAAGAACCCCGAGACCACCTGCCGGGGCATAACATCCTCGGGCCGGCCCTGCAAGCGCCCTCTTAACACATCTTCGGACGGCCCGCACACGCCCAAGAAGAGAGCCGACCGTCTCAACGTCGACGACCCGGCCAATCCCGATCTATACTGCCACCAACACAAGGACCAGGCCGATGCGTCCGCGCACTCGAGCCCGGGACCCAAGACATCGAGCGCGCCCACCCTCGAGGGACGCGAGAGCCTCGATACCCTAATCGGCCGGCTGGGCATCGTCGAGGCACAGCAGAAGAACCACCATCGTCGGAAGAAGACGCACAGGAGCTCGGATCACCACGACGATGGCGGCCGGCACGAGGAGAAGACCTCCGAGATGAAGAACTCCTACGTCTCCGAGGCGCCGCTCAAGCCGAAGCCGACAACCACGCGGAAGTCCTTCCTGTGCTGCTGCTTCACGATCCCCTTCGGAGAGGAAGAGCAGGAAGATGAGGAGCACGCACGCCCGTCGCGGCCGAAACCGCGACCGGTCCAGTCGGCGCCCGCGGACACCGCCGCCGCCAGGCCGCCCTCGTCCTCGCAGCACCTGACGCCCGGGCCGCGACCCGGACTGGCGGGGTCGAAGCACTCGTCGGCGCAGTCGGGCAGCAGCCAGACCTCGGAGCTCATGTCGCTGATCTCGGCGCAGACGTCGCCGCAGACGGCGTCGCAGCTGCTCGCCGAGCTCGCCAAGCCCCCCTCGGCCCAGGACGAGCCGGGCTACATCTACATCTTCTGGCTGACGCCCGAGTCGGCGGCCGGCAAACCGCCGACCGACGCCGCGCGCTCGCTGCTGGCGCCGCCCTCGAAGTCCTCGGATGCGCGCCAGAGACGGCCCAGCGACGCCCTCGAGAGATACGCCGCCGAAAACTCCTCTTCCCCCAAGTCCCGCTCCAGATCCGGCGGCAGGGACAAGGACGGCAAGCACGACAAGAAGAACGGCGGGAAGAAGACGATCCTCCTGAAGATCGGCCGCGCCTCCAACGTGCAGCGCCGCCTCAACGAGTGGCAGCGGCAGTGCGGGTACGACATAGGCCTGATCCGGTACTACCCCTACGTGCCGTCGCAGTCGGAGCAGGACACGCCGCGCAAGATGCCGCACAGCCACAAGGTGGAGCGGCTCGTGCACATCGAGCTGGCGGGGCTCGGCCTGCGGGCCAGCGACCACGGCGAGACGTGCGCCGCGTGCGGCCGCGCCCACCGCGAGTGGTTCGAGGTCGAGGCCAGCCGCCGCGGCGTCCAGGTCGTCGACGAGATCGTGCGCCGCTGGAGCGACTGGGACGAGGGGCGCGGCGGCGGCAAGTGAGATGGTGCCGATGTTGGATGATGCGGATGCGGATGCGGATGCGGAGATTTGATGGGGGGAAGGCGTATCTATCTACATACGATAAGATCTATCACGGCGTCGTGAGGTGGTTGGTGTATGAAGGGGTTTTGCATTCGAAGTTTCTCTCGTAGGGTGGGTTTCTCTTTCGTGCACATATATCGCATGGCATGGCGTCTGGGTGATTCTGGGATGGGATAGATATCAATCGGTCAAACAAATGCATGTAAGGGAGTTAGTTAGATTGTTGTCTTGCATTACATGATTACTTTATTATCATCCAATGCAACTTGACGGATCAATATCTCATATCGAAAAACACGCACGTATGCAGAATGTAACTGCTTTATTATTTGACTGAGGTACAGAGTAGTACCCCTGAATTTAAGTACATCTCGGTCATCCGTCCCTATGCATCTATCCACCCATCTATAGATTAACCGCCCACCGCCGACCTCCTACCGACTAGTTGCGAAGTATCTCATAGTCAAAATAGCAAAAACCGAAACATGCCGCTAATGATGACAACCAACCATGATGGAACGACGACGCCAAAACCCCTGACTATGCCCTATTACGCCCGGCTACTCGGCATACCGCTAAGCTACACCGCTATCCCCGCAAACTAAGCGATGATTGACTATTGACGGAGAAAGAAGAATGGTACAAAAGGGGAGGGACGTCACGATAAACAAGGTGGACGTGGAAAGAGAAGAACGGCGAGGAAAGGGGGTATCAAACAAGCAAACAGATCAAAATCCACCCATAACGCAACCCGCGACCCGCAAATCGCAAATCGCAAATCAAAAAGAAATAGGGGGAAAGCGATCACCAAATGGCGACCTCCTGCGTGACGAGACCGTAGATCCAGACGGCCTCGGCGACGCTGGCGCACTGGAAGCACCACTTGCTGACCTGGCCGCCGGCGTTGCCGCGGTCGCCGACGCCCTCGGGGCCCGCGCCGTCCTCCCAGACGTTGAGCAGGACGCCGCGGCTGCCGAGGCGCGAGAAGCAGCGGCTGCCGAGGACGACGTCGAGCACGACCTTCTCCTTCTCCGGGTGCCGCTTGTTGACGGTGCGCACGACGACGCGCTTCTCCATGCCCTGGTACTTGCGCAGGTTCTGGCGCTCGCCCGCGCCGCGGTCCGGCCGCGCCACCTCGAGCAGGCAGTTGCCGTGGTCCTCCCACTTGGACGCCGACACCATCAGGTGCAGCCGGATGCGGATGTTGTTGGTCGTCAGGGATCCCCCCGGAGGGCCCGACTGCGCCGCGCTTACGGACGGCGAGCGCGGCGCCCCCCACGACGACGATGCTGTCGACGGGCCGTACAGCGAGGGATCGGCGCCGCCTCCCACGCTGCCGGGCCGCGACCGCCCCACCGATGACCCGGCGATGTTGAAAGACTGGCGCCCGCCCATGAGCTTCTTGAGGAAGCTCGACGCCGACATGGTGGACGAGAGTGAAGGGGCGCTGCCGGCCGACTGCGAGGGCGCGCGTGCCGAGGCGCGGTAGCTGTTCTTGCGGCCGAACCAGCCGCGGCGGCGACCGCTTCCGTCGCCGCCGTCTTGTAACGAGGGCTGCTGTTGCTGGTGCTGGCCGAAGGCGCGGATGCGCGTCTCCTCCTCGAGGGCCTTGTACTTGGTGTTGTCCATGCGCGCGCGGTGGGCCGCCAGGTACAAATTCTCGCACTCCTGGTATGAGGGCGCGCGGAAGCGGAAGAAGGACGTCTCGATCCGGTTGACCTTGGAGTACAGCCGGGCGTAGCTCAGGACGGGGGACCTTATCTCCAGGTCGAGGACGGTGCTGTTCCGCAGCATGACCAGCGGCGTCAGGTCCAGCGCGATCAGCGGCCGCTCCTCCGCTTGTTCGGGCTGGCCACCCGATGAGGCCGACACGCGCTGGTGGGGGTACGCCTCGATCAATCCAGGCGTGGTAACAATAGAGCAGAGATCCGGCCATAGGTCCTTCCAGCATCCGTATTTGTTGTCCCAGTAGGAGATGCTGGCGACGGACCTGAAGACGTATTCCGGAGCCTTAGTAGTATTGGTTTGAGAAAGAGCTGCGTGAGATGCCGAGGCTGAAGGCGAGAGGCTTTCCAGGCTTTCGGAGATGACAGATAGGGGAGGTGCCTGTCCTGGGTGCTGCTTAACGCTGATGGCTGGCACGGTGTCGGGTATGTCAGCCTCCTCGAACTCATCGTCGGACGACTCAGCCGTGACGGAGCCGTCGTCGTACTCATCGTAATCATCATAGTTTTCGTCGTAATGGTCATAATCGTCGTCCGTTTCTGAAATCGAACTCGAGGCCTCGGTAGAGATGTCCGACGGGTGGTATTCATGCTTCAGTGGAGATGACTGGCGCCGCTTCAGTCGATTCGAACTCGGTTCGGCGGGAGGTGCTAGATTTGGCGCATTCTGGCTGAAGCTTCGATGGACAGGAGGTGGTGGTGCGCCGTCTTGCCGATATGGGGTGCTATTGGGCGAGGACTTCTTCAGATCGAGTGGATCCGGTAGCAGGCTCTCATCAAAAGGATGTGATTCTTCATTATCCTGGAGTTCTCCCTCATTCTGGATTTCGTAGGGCTGGCCGGGGATTGGGGGGCGTGATGTGAGGTAATAGTCTCGAGGAGGTGCTGTCTCTGGCGATGAAGATGACGTTCCTGCTGCTGGTGGCTCGGCATTTGGTGTGATCGGAAGACTTGCGTTTCTCGAATGACATCGGCTAGGCGTCTTTAGGCTCGCCTCTAGGCTTTCAATAATCCCGAGGGAAGGCGATGAAGTGTGTTGTCGGCGCGGCTGTCTTTCACCGAGTGGTGCGTCCACGGCTGAAGTTTTCGGTGAAGGCGCTGGTTTTTGGGGCGGTGGTAAGGTCCGCTTCACCACCGGTGGTGGTACGGGGCTGTTACCGAGGATCTCCAGCCACTCCAGAATCTGTTCCTTGTCATCCGCACTAAGGGTGAGTAGTTCATACCACTCATCTTTATGGCCCCTGATCATCAGGACTAGCTGGTATGCGTCATCTCCTTGCCGTGCAGAATAGTATCCGCCGATAACAGGGGCAAAGAGTAGCCATGATTGCCCGCCATTTCCAATCTCCCTGATCAGCAGGTCGCCGGGATCTGACTTATAGAGCGAATTATCTCTAGATATGAGCTCGACCTGGCATACGAGCCTTTGGCCGTTGGAGTGTCGAAGATCGAGGCAGAAAGTATCCTTCGCGTAGACCTGGCGGTAGCGGTCGATTCTGGCATTGCTGAGCGCTTCTAACGTTTGCAGGTTCCGGACACGAGATGTGTCAGTGTAGGAAGCATCATCATCGACGACTCTCGCTGTTTCCTCCTTGTGTCTTCTGCGGGCCTTCTCCTCCAGCTTTTCCCACATAGAGGCTAGGAACTCGTAGTCGTCGGTCCTCGCGACGGATCGATAACCCTGCATTCGTCAGTTCCATATTCAAGCAAAATCGTTTCGTAGTGTCTTACCTGGATGAACTTGGTTATCCGCTTGATCCGAACCAGGGGACGTCTGAGGAGATGGGCCACGTCAATGCGTTCTCCGTCCTCGTCGAGGACATCGCCGGCCTCGTTGCGAGGCATCGCGTTGATAAGTGAATCCCCGTCGTCGAGCATAGCAGGTGCCAGATTTACGATGACGCCTTGGAATCCCAGGCGCCATACGTCGAGGTATTTGTTGTAAATTGCATGGACGGACTCCAGCCACTGCGGCAACTTGTGGACGTCAAGCAGCGGACAGCGCTTGTGGGTATTTCTGAGCTTGTCTAGCACGACACCCATGTCTACCACTGCCTTGGAAAGCATCTCTTGTCTGCGCTCGGCGGAGGGCGACCCAAATAGGTCTTCGGAAGCACGACCCTCCCCGCGAACGACCTGGGTTAGGAGTACCGGCATAACTCCGTCCATAAGAGTCTTCAGCTCACGCTGATAAAAGTTTTCATCGTCCGCAAATTCGCAAATAAGGCTCTCGACAGTGGCATTGTGAAGGTTGTTTGATGTCCTCCTCACGCTTCGCGCCGAACGAAGACTGTGACTCCTGCTAGGCGCCGGGCCATCGTCTGGTAGAGATAGGACAGATACTAGGTCAGAATGTTTTGTGAGTCGCCTCTTCAGGCCGGGCTTTTGACTTTTTTGCCTTGAGAGATCCGTGCCCGTCCTCGTGCTTCTAGTAAAAGCGGTCGTTTCGGTCACAGTGCTCCCGGATACCATTGATGACAGCTCCGTTTCTTGGGTACCCCGGGAATCGACCTCTGAAGCGATAGTTGATAGTTCATGGTGGCCGTTAGTTGGTGGTCTTCTCTTTGACTGTACCAGCGGTGATTTGGGTCTGGACAGTAGAGAAGAGGTAATAGAATCCTCTTCATCGCTCAGGGGTGGACTTCTTGCACGGTCCGCCGAGCCACGATGGCCAGAGCCACGGTGGTCGGAGCTGCGGTGGTCGGAGCCACGATGGTCCGAGACATGCCGGTCTGAGCCATGACGGTCTGAGTAGTCATCGTCGTACTCATCGTCATACTCATCGTCGAGATCCACTATCGTAGAGCAACTAGGGTACTCTGGTGGCGGCTTGTAGACGTGGCCAGTGGACTCGCCGCGAAATGCGTCCCTAATCTTGTCTTTGAGCCCTCTTTTGGATGCGCTTGGCATTAAGGGAGACGAGGAAACTCTAGTGGCTCGGCTCCTTCTCAGGCTATTCGAAGTTGGTGTCGTCTCTTCCTTTTCTTCCTTGCGGCTCTCCTCAGGTTCATCCCTTTTGGACTCTTTCCTGATTTCCCTTCTAGGCTCCTCCGGCCGAACAGGCTCTTGACTCTTTCCGGCCGAAACTGTCGGGCTTGCTTCCGCCGGTTTTGGTTTTGGTTTCGGGGGCGAAGGCGTAGCTTGGTGAGCTTTGCTCTCGTCTGCCCACTCCCTCTCCACAGATTTCCTGTGGTGAGCCTGAGGCTCTGCTTGGGCCTTCGGCGGAGCTTCTACGAACGGATCGACCGTTCCTTTCAACCACGTTTCGATGCTGGGCGGCTGATTGACGACCGGCTTTGGGGGATCTACCTTTTCGGAGACCATCTTTTTGCCTTCGGTTAAGACTCTCTTCAGGACGCCAGTAGCTCCCTTGAAGCTGCTTTGCCTCTGCGCTTTATATCTCCGAGAATTCTGCCTCTTGGCACCCGAAGAGAGATCCAGCACACTGAAAGCCGAGTAGCCAACGGGGATCTCTGCCAACCGGCTGGGCAGTGCGGTAGACGGCCGATCTGATTCTTCGTCGGAGCCACTAATCCACGAGTCACTATCTGAGACCCCTTCTGTCACTGTGGTACCAGTCTGGGTGGTTCCCGTAACTGTGGTGCCTGTTTGCGTTGTGCCGGTCCCTGACGTACCGGTTTGTGTCGTGCCGGTTCCTGATGTGCCCGTCTGCGTAGTGCCGGTGACCGTGGTGCCAGTACCTGTCGTGTCGGTTATTGTAGTGCGCGTTCCAGCGACACTCTTCGGCGTCGGTCTCCTCTGCATGCTGTGGCGTGGACCGGACGGCTTCCTTGAGCCGAGCCTCGTAGGCGTCGCGGGAGTCTTGGATGTAGAGGCTTCTTTCACTTGAATACGCTTTGATGCGGATGCGGATCTTCGGGTACCCGGGGTACGTGCGCCCGCGTCTTTGGAAGGCATTCTGGACGGTGCCCGAACTGTGGATGTGCTCCGCGATCCTAGACTGCTCGGGTAGACGCGAATGCCGCCCGGCGGGGTAGAGGCTGGGGTCCTATTCTTGTTCTCATCGGCGTGGTAACTCTTCTCGCGCACCGGTCTGATCCCAATCCGATCGTCCGGAGGGGTAGAGCTTCGGGGCCGATTCTTAAGGCCACTATCGTGGTAAGTCTTCTCACGCACGGGCTTGACTCTGATCCCATCGTTTTCCGGCACCTTAGGCTTCTGCGATTCTCTGTGTTCCTCTGCCTTCGGTGTCTTCTCCTGCACCGGCTTGACCCTAATCCTATCATCTTGCGGCTCTCTGGGCTTCTCGGCTTCTTTGGCTTTCTGCAACTCCTTAGGTTTTGTCGACAGCTTTGGTTTCAGAGGCTTCGACGTTTCCTCCTCCACGACTATATGCGTAGACCCAGACCTGGAGCTTTTACTGTCGCTCTCATCCGATGCCGGCTTGACCCGAATCCCGTCGCCACTACCGGCGGACCTCGAGACACTATGGAGCTCAGGTGGGGGACCGGTCGGTATCTCGACTTTGCTAGCCCAGGCATGGATTTTCTTCGCGACGGAGGGGTTGGCTGCTGTGCGCTGCACGAAGTCCTTCGGTATGGGTGTGCCTGCCGTTTGCCTCAACTTCGGCAACCGACTCTTCGGCGTGCTATCCTTCTGTAGATTCTTAACCCAATTGGTATCACTGACAACGCGCTTCTTAGGCGCATTGTTCATCTTTAGTTTCTCTTGATTATTCGTCTTTGGTTTCTCGGGACTGTTCGCCTTTGGCTTCACTAGGCCGCTCGTTTTCGGTTTCGCTAGGCTGTTCACCCTTGGCTTCTCCGGGCTGCTTGCCCTTGCCTTTTCTGGACTGATCGCCGTTGGTTTCTCTGGACTGTTCACCCTTGGCTTCTCCGGGCTGTTCGGCCTTGACTTCTCTGGACTGTTTGCTCTTGGTTTCTCTTCGCTGTCCTTCTCCGAACTACTACCCCCGCCCTTCTTCTGGGTGACGACGACGATTTTCGGTTGCGCCGGCTTCTTTTGCCGCCACTTGATCCTCTCCCGATCTTTTTCCGTCACGCTCTCCTCGTCGACCTGCACGTTGACCTCGCTGGGCTCGGTGGGGGGAGCAAGCGGGTCGGCGGTGGCCATCGCCTCGGCATTGGCCTTCTGCCACTTCTTGACGCGGTCGCGCACGCCTCCGGGGGCCTGTACTCGCAGTACCGCCGCCTGGCGCATCTCCTGCTTCACCTGTTCCAGCTCCTTCCGCCTCTTGCGGGCCGCTTCTCTTTCCGCCGCGAGACGCGCCGGCGAGGGCCGGCCCAGTAGGAAGTCATTTAGGAGGGTGGGGGGCTGCTTCGTCGTGCTCGCCCGCCGCCGCTGGACGCCCCTGTTCGGCCCCGTGACCTTGCGGGCGGCCGCCGGCCTCGCTGCATCTGCGCTCTTTGCGGTGCTCGGCTTGACGGGCGGTGACGGTGTTGCGCGCGAAGTCTGGGGTCCCGAGGGGTCGTCCTCGTCAGTAGATTTTGGGGCAGTCATGATCTGGCGGGTAGAATGAGCTTCACGGACGACAGCATTCCGGACGGAGACGAGCTAAGGCGTGGATGTGCGGGATCTGCAGGCGGTCCGCCTTCGGAAGACGCAGCCGCATACCAGAGCGAAACAAAATGTGTTCATTCATGTGACAGAAAAGGTGGGATCGCAAACCGACCTTGCACGGTCATCGTATGTACGGCATGCTGTCAACACACGAATGCGCAGTCCAAATTACCGCTAGTAGTTGTTTTGCATATATGACGGTCTTGCTGTTGAAGAGAGGCGGAATGAGTTGAAGGCGAAGTAATGCGCATCAGCGCGTGATCGGATCTCCAGATCTCCGGTCGTGTCAATGAACCAGTGATTCCCAGAAGGGGAGGCGACCGTGTGTGCTCAAGAGTCAAGATCGCCTCCAGGGCAAAGGGTATGACGATGTCAAGGATCGACTGAGAAACTTCTGATTGAGTCCCAAGGAACAAGAATAATAATTTGACCGCCTGTCTAATTTTCAACTTTTAGGTACACAAGGTGACAACTACATGCAGTCTGGCCCAATTGTGGATTAATTAGGTACCCAAGTGAGGCGAGAAAGTTCGAAGAGACTGGAGATTGTTGTTTGGGGAGATGTCACCTTTCCCGCCGTCATTGCGCAGCTTACGGTGGTTGCTGTGCTTGTTCACTGGGGTAACCGATAGCGTCATGCACGGAAACCGGGATATAAACAATGGCATTGGTCAATGATGCCTATTGATGCGGCGGTGGTGGATCAGCCGCTAGCTTCGAATTACTGGAGCGCCGCGCCAGCTTCCTCGGATGGCCGGTCGGTGTAAGCACGATCCTAGTAGGGTACGCAGGTACATCTCCAGTCCTGGCGTAAATCAGCGGTCCAGATTTGGACTTCGTGCGCCATCTGTTGATGAAGACCCTGCCACTCATGCTCAAGCTTTCCGTCTCCCGTTTCCCTGTGGCTTCTTCGCTGTCTCGTCTTTTCCACCTCTGCATGGGCGGAGCTTTCGGAGTCTTCCGGCACCTGGGAAGCTGGCCTATCAAGTTTATGGTCTTCCGTGTTTATCTCCCTCGAGGCTCCCAAGCTGAAATTCCATCAAAACATTCGGATCTTGGTTGTTTCATGATTCCCCTGCGTTATTGAGTTAACTCGAGAGGCAATGACAAAGATATGCATATGTATCCTTTCTTTGGATGAAGAGCACAGATAAGTGCTATCCAATAAGAGGATGTGGTTCAAGTTACAACAGTTCCCTATCCAAGCTGTCGAACTAGAGGATTTGACATTGGTGGCTGTCAAGTAAGATGCATACCTAGGTATGCAGTCTGAATGGCATCCAGGACCTGGATCTCATAAACCCTTTAAGGCCAAATCCTGCTTTGTACAAGCTGCCTTAGAACCCAAGTCTGCTGGATTACCTGAGGTAGGTAGAACAGGTCGTTTCAACTCTTTGCTCGATATCCAGAACAGTCCGATAGACTAGCTCGCTTTATCAAATTTCTATGTGCTGCCCCTTATCCCGATACCGTGTTAAATCAGAGACATACTACAGCGAGGCTTCCGAAAGCCTTTCTTGCAGAAAATAACCCAGCTCATTGCGCCATTATGCATCTATCCGCCGTCACCGCCCGCCCTAAAGATTGATCGGTTCCACAATCAGAGATAGGAGTAATACAATCCGTACGCCCCCTTATCCGTCAAAGCCCAAGCCACATAATTCTGTAGGGAACGCCATCGATCCACTAGATATGAATATAAGGACAATCCACCCAGGATGGTACTGGGAGAAACTGATACACTCGATGGCCGTCCTATGGATCCTCAGTATGTCAATAAACCTTACTATCACCTTGCCACGATACCTTCTATAAAATGGAGATCAATGTAGAGTACGTTAAAATGGAGATGGCCATAGCAGCTAAGGCCAAATTGACCGATTGGGCTTGGCGGTTGTGCAATTTCTTGCGCAACGGGCGATGTCGAAAACATGTAACAGACGCGGACGGCGCCTCGTAGGGAGGAATCTTGGGAGGAATCGTGGGAAGAGGTTGCTCAATGACACTGGTTGAGTTGCTTCGACCCTTGTGCCTAATGTGTAGCGTCAAAATCTCCCAGACCTCAACATGAATGCCAATATATGCCCTTCTACACCATAAGAACTTCAGCAACTGCTTGTCCAAATCCCCCATCAGATCAAGCATCAGGCTCGTCGTGGCCTCGTTCTCGGGGCTGTAGACGATATCACCGAGCCAGGGGCAGCCGCACAGATATCGGAGCTCGGCCAGCCTCTCGTTCCGCTCTAGTTGGAAGTACCCAGCAGACTCCAGGCGGTAGAATGTCCTGAAGAGCCGTCCGATGCGGTTTTCATCCGTCTTCACATAGCTTCTCGTGTCCACTAGGTAGTTTCTCATGCGACTGTACTCCTCGGGGGTGAGGCGGCGCACGCTGGAGAGGATAGACATGTCATCGGCTAAACGCTGACCAAAGCCTGCGAGGGGGCCCGGAGCATATACATCATAATCATCATGGTACAGACCATCTCTGTGTGCGTAAGCAAGACGCATAACCCTGCAGAAAAGGCACTCTTGACTTAGGGCCCTTTTTTGGACCATGCCGGGGGTGAATAGATCCAGGTCGAGAGGGCATCCGCAGGAGTGAAGGAGCTCCGAACGGCAGTAAGGGCAGCTCGCCTTGGTGTCTGTGTGTATCAGCCAGGCCTTGATGCACTCCAAACAGAAAATGTGTCCACACGGTGTGGTGGTCAAGCGTGTTTCGCCACTGTCAGCCGCGTAACAAATGCTACAGCCCTCAGCGTCCATGTCTGCGGCTGCGGGTTTGGGCTTCGCTGTGACGGGAGACTGAAGGCGCTGCATGGCTGGTAATATTCTATATATAATACGTGGTAATATCGGTCGAATAAAGAGCAGGAGAAGGTAGCGTAGACGTGAAGATATACGCATTGTGGCAAGGATCGTGGATGCTTATACCGTAGATGTGACCTTTAAGTGAGTGGAGAAGTAAACGATCTCGGAGAGAGTGCTCTTTTTTATTTCGTTGAGAGAAAACAGCAGAACATTCCGAGACGGATAGATAGCTAAGTTTCGGCTGCTAACCATAGCAAAAACCTACCTCCGTAGCCGCAATAGAGCTCTATCTGTCATCTCTAGCAAGGTTTGACTGTGTTAGTTAGCAACCAGGGAGGACTACAATAGACCTGTACGAAAGACAAGCTAAATTCGATGGATAAGTACCTTACCGACCACTGCAAGGAGGTTAAAGGGGCAGAGTTGAGTTTGACGCAGGATGGAAATACCAAACACTGGCTGGAGTGGCAATGTACAGTTTGGAACCAGTTCCCAGACTTCTTAAAGATGTCTCCTGATACCCCGCAAGAAAACATTGTTCGTAAATGCCACAGTTCACTATAACCAGGTACTAGGAAAATCTGAAAGGATGTAAGACGAGCCGAAGGGGTCGAAACGGTTGGCGCCTGATAGCTTTAGTGAAATACTGTCCACGCAGGCCGTGCAGGACACGGCCGTCGTTGGAAAAAGCGGAGGCAACATACTCCTATATGATCAGCTCACACTCTGGTCACCGTGGGTTGACTTGGACCAATGCGCAGGGGGGCCGAGCATGGAGGCGCGCTTAGGTTTGTGCTTGACTTTCCACGTGAAATACCTAGGAAGGAGCTGAAGGTTTATTGGCGACGGAGCTTAACCTATGGCTCTGATATCTACCAACACTAGCGGAGTAGCTAACTTATTGGCCGATGGTGAACCTACTTATTAATGTTAGGTAGGCTTATCCCTAGCAAAAGGCCACATCAGTCCCAGGGCATAATCATTGCTGGTGGTTCGCTTCAACAAACGCCGTAAGGATATCTCATGTTGAGAGCATCAAGGAACTTTAAGCCAGCGATGTGATAATCTACTGCCTCTGGGTATATCTCTCGGGGTGGCAGCAAGGCTATTCGGAGTGTTCAATACAGGTAGGCACTTACATCAGCCCATTGGACGGACACTCATACCCAAGGCTCAAAGGCGGGCAAATCTGAAAATCAAATGCAGACTTTCACAGAGGGTAACACTTTTTCAGATCTAATTAAAGACGAACGAAATAATTTAAAATTAGAGCAAAATAATTACCATAATCAGCACTGATAGAAATCTCCATCTGAAGCTTTATACATCTGAAATTTTCGCATTCTAAGTTGTAGAATATATCTTTGCCTTCTGAGTGTTTTCTGAAAGTGTGCATTCTATTTTCGGATCCGCCTGCCAAGGCCCCTTGATCCTGTTTATTACATACCATAAGGTACACGCATGCATACCTTAAGTACCTATGTATATATACATACGTAATTGGGCACAGGCTAGTATCGATCGGGTTGGGAGACCACGAGCAAGCAGGGTAGTGTAGGTACTCTGCAGAGGGCGATTATTTGGGTGACTCTAGGCCCCTTACGCGCTTCGAGAGATATTGGACGCGCTTTCTTTTCGTTCTCTTGCATTGGCTTGTCCATTGTGGCGTCCTTGCGCTTGCACAATCTTCGAACAGACTCTTTCATCCATTTCCTCCGACATCTTCCTCCCAAGATTCACTGCGAAACGGATTGACATCACTATATTTAATCAAACACGGACAACACTCCAATATCACTTATCTCAGGTAGTCGCTCGCGACATACCTTACTCTCCCAAAATTAAGAGTCGAGATGTCGGACTACGCCGCTCTCAAGGTTCCTGAACTTAAGAAACTTCTTCAAGAGAAGTCGCTTCCCATCACCGGGAACAAAGCCGATTTAATTGCGCGCCTCCAAGACCACGACAAGTCGCAAGCAAAGCCTGATGAGCCGTCCAAGACTGCAGCCGGTAAGTCCTTTGCGCCTTTCTTGCCTGCCGCTTCTCTGCACCGCCGTCTCAGATCGCACCCAACCGAAATTCGACTATTTACTAATGCGTCGCAGCGCCACCTCCAGAGGATGAGATCGACTGGGATGATGATGACCCGGCGGCCACAACTACGGCTGCAGCGACTAAGCCCGCGGAGCATGAGAAACCTGCCGGACGTTCAGCTGCGGCGGAATCCAAGGCCGCTGCCGAGCCCGCGCCTGCATCTGAGGAGCCTGCGGTAGCGGCTGCCGAGCCTTCCAAAGATGGTACAGCTATTTCAGAAAAGCCCGCTGAGAGCGCAGAAGCCAAGGAGGAGGCGAAGCCAGAGGCGCCCAAGACCGACTTTTCGGCGCACCTTCCCGCATCGTCCGCTGAGGAAGAGGCGCGCAAGCGCGCTGAGCGAGCGAAGCGCTTTGGGATTAGCGAGAACGACGAGGAAAAGAAGAAGGCCGAGCGCGCGAAGCGCTTCGGGGTGGACCAGTCAGAGTTGACAAAGGGCCTGGACTCGGCGCTTCCGGAGAAGAGACGGCCCAAGCGGGGTCGCGAGGGCGGCGATGGCGGTGATGGCGGTGAAAGCGGCGACCGCAACGCCAAGAGACAACAGGGCGGCGGTCGGCACCGTGGAAACCGCCGAGGAGGACGTGGCGGACGTGGCCCAGGCGGTAGGCAAGGCGGCGGGGGTGGTGCTGGCAGACGGGAGGGCAAACCTGGTGCGAAGTCCTCCATCTTGAGCGATCCCAGCGAGAGGGCAAAGGCGGAGGCCCGAGCCAAGCGCTTCGGAGGGGGTGCTTAGAGGAGAGTCATTCGATGCCCCTCGTTTAGTCTGCGGAGCAGGTCAAGACCGAGACGCAAGCGAGCCATCGCGGGGAATCTTAATACTGGGCGGGTCTCGGGGCGAAGCTGTAACAATACTACTAAGTACTATATTCAGAAGCCCATAGCACGATATCTAAGAAGAGGGTAGCGGCGCAAAGGTTTCGCGTTTCACGACGGTTGGGTCGTCTTCACGATGGGACTTTCAGAATCGACATGCTTCTCTCTTTCCCGGCTACTAGGTCTCAGGTGAATCCGCGTATGCCAACCCTACCAACTGGTCATTTTCAATTGTCAGTTCTAACAGCCGAGGCGACATGTCCCGAAGCCGGCATAGCCCTCGAGTGGCCAAGCGCACCCACCTACATAGACACGGCGCAGGGAATTCCATCCATAAGATTTCCGACCATGTCGGCCAATTGGCCTCCGAGAATGGACTATATCATCAAGGGGGGCTGCGATTGAGCGACGTCCACATTTTTCACTTTACAGCGCCTAGCACATATGGTGGCTGACCTCGGACCTGCCAAGGCCAGTGGTCAAGTGAGGGCTAGTAAGGACAGGACAAAACAGGACAGGTGTATCTTCCACAAATGACGTTGCGGCTTGCATCTCTTTTCGTTAACTGTCCTTTCCGGATAATACCTATCTATATCTTCCGTACATACCTGCGGGTGGATAGGTAGAGTAAGTCAGTCATACCAACCAGCTGTAATCCTACATGCTAGGTACATCAGCTGGTATGTACAGTACGTACTTTGCACCAAATAAAAGCGCAAGAAGGTTCAAAGAAGGACCGGTCTAGTCTAAACTCCGTCGAGGCAAATCGGTTGTTGTTATCACTCTATTTGTGGACCTGACACTTTGCCTCAACCTTTTGGAGGTACTTGAGTAGCATGAGTACCTTACATAGTTTGCCTAGGTACATGTGGAGAGATTCTTGCGCCTACATGTGCATCCATGATGGCTACACCCCTTGAACCCGCTAATCTGACGTTAACTTTTCTTCTTAACGAGCCTTCTCCCTTCAAGTTCTCTAACACGACTCCTTCGCTGTCATATATTCCCAGGCTACATACCCTTTGGCGTTTCCGTGACTCGCACCCGAGTATGGCCTGCAATAGAATCTACTAATTTCGGGTTGAAGCTGGCGTTGTTGTATAATAAAGTCCCTCTACATGTACGTTGCGCCGACGGGCCTCGGTTTCTCCCTCCTTGCTTGCGCTTTCCCCTATTGCTCGCAATCGCATTATCCATCGATCCATCCATCGATCCATCCGTCCTCGGAGGAGGAAAGGTGCGATGCCATCAACCGGCTGTTTACAACGTGTCGTCTTCGGAAAGATAGAACCACCCACTTGTTTATAGATGTCAACAACAAACCGAATAACCAGACCTAGTGATATGCTAACCAGCTCATTTCGACAGTTACACGTTTTCACTGAACGGGGGGATATTCCACTTCGATATTTGTTTTAATCAGCGATTATTATGGAGTCGAATACTCCGACTGCCTCGGAGCATCCCACCGGGATGCCAAACGATAATACCCAGGAGATACCTCCGGAGTCCGACTTGTTGTCGCACCAGCAACCGTCAGATGCTGAAGACGAAAAGCCTAGCCAAGCTCAGGAAGATGCATCGACACACACGACGGAAGAAACCAGAGAGCCTCAAGAAGAGGCTGTAAGGCCTCAAGAAGAAGCCATAGAGCCGCAACAATCGAACGAGCGTGGCGCGTTCCTTGACCAGTTCAGCGAGGAAGACCCTGAAGCTGCCGCATGGGACCTGGGGAACCCTGCCGAGGTGTCCGCCACTCAAGAGGAGGATCGAGAGCTTGCCCCAAACACAGAACCTGCTACCACCCCCCCAGAGCCGACTACGACGACCGGGAACGAGGCAAAACACTCTAGTAAAGCATCCTTTGCACGTACTGTGTCTCACGAAGTGAGCTTCAATGACGATGAGGAGGTTGAGTGGAATCTGCAACGCACCGAGGCCGATCCCTTCAAGTTCATGCCTCCGAGCGATAGAACGAACTCGTTCCCGCCAGTCCCGCCGGCCCAGAGCGAGCCCGAGGAGCACAGGCACAGTCCGCCTTCGTCAAGTCAAGCTCAAGAAATATTGCGAGAAATAGAGCACGATGTGTCTCACCAAGATTCCGTAATGCACCCCGACATGGACGAGGCTTTGGCGCATGGACAAGCCCGGCAAGAACAGACTGCGACAGCGGACGAATTATCGTTCCAGCAGTCGGTCGGGAGAGACCTGGTAGACGCTGAGCAGGAGGCGTCGGATGCTCGTTTTGAAGAGGGGCTGCCATTGATTTCGCACGATGAGGCTGAGGAGCCAACTGCGCAATCCGACATTCCGGCTTCAAGTTCAAACAACCCATTCGCGGACCATGAAAATGCCAATGACGATGACGATTTCCTTAGTCAGACAAGGAACGAAGCTCAGCCGGCGGCAGAAGAGGACGATTTCGATCGTGCTTTGCACCGGAAATCTACAACTGTGGTCCTTGGAGGGGGTATGAAATCTGCAGAAGGTCCGACTGCTGGCGACTCCGGCGATTCAAGTCCGACTGAAGCAGACGCGTCAAAGGGTCAGTCCGCACTGAACGGGCAGCAGGAAGAGGGCGTCAATGGAGAGCCTGCCGCGTCGCCTAGCGAAGAAATAAAACCTGAGCCACAGACTAATGACATTGATGCCAAGTGGGCGGCAGCGTTTGGAGACGACGATGACGATTTCCTGCTAGACGCGGCTCCCGAGAGTAAGGAGCTTGATCCGGCTGATATCTTTGGGAGCGATGATGAAGGGTTCCTGGAAGATACAACGGAACCGTCGACGGCGGCGCCAGTTCAGCCTGCTGCAAATACTTTACCCGACGTCAGCTCTTCAACACTTGGCCTCAATGGACGTTATGCTCCTGGTACTATTCAGCGTCAACAGTCACAGTCGCCGTATAGTCCCTATGCTCCACAGCAAGTTGCGCCGCAGCCGCCGCCACAACCTGCACAGCACCCTTCGTACTCCCAGCCGGGCACAACTACTCCCGGGGGAGCTGCGTATGCACCCCCTCCTCCAAGGCCGGAAATCTCGAAGCCTCAGAGCTTCGTTGCCAAGTCGAAAGGAGGATACCAATCGCCTTACGATCTGCCGATGGAAATAGTGAAGCCAAAGAAGAGAGCAAGTATGCAGCAGCTTCCTCGTGCGTCTTCCACGCTTTCGGCGCCGCCCGCTGGCCCGCCAAGAAGCGTGAGTATGCATAGTCAACCCCCACCGTCAGGAGGCTCGGCCACAAGCCTACCACCTCCGGGCTCGAGTCATTCACCGCAACTACCGCCGCCCAAAACCCAGACTCAATCAAAGTCCAAGGGGAGCTTCTTCGAAGACTTACCGTTACCGTCGAAACCGCGCCCTACGTCACGGCAACCTTCACCGCAACAGAGTCCTTATAGCCAACCTCAGGCTCCTCCGCAGGGTCCTCCTCCCCGGGGCCTCCAGGGACAACTATTGCCGTCTCCCGCGTTGCAGTCGCCCACGGTTCCGCCTCAGGCCCAGCAGGGCCTTCCTCAGTCACAAGCCTCTCCGGTTCCTCCGTTGGTAGCTCCGGAGCGCGTCAATCCTTACGCCCAGTTACCAACAAACACTCAACCACCGATAAGTACCGCTCCAGCTTCCAACAGATATTCCCCAGCGCCGGCACAAGCGCCAATGGCCAATGGTGGAGTGCCTCCGCCTGCTGCTACGACCCGGTACTCTCCGGCACCGCCCATGCCCCGTTCTTACAGTGCTGGATACGCGCCCGCCCCTACGGCGGTGCCCCCGCCTGCGTTGCCCCATCAGCCGAGAACGTCTAGTCCACTTGCTCATTTCGAGATTTCCAATGCAAAGCAGGGAAATAAAGTATTGAGCCCCGATGGCGCCACCTTGACACGGACCAGCTCGTCTCACTACGAGCCGCGATTCACCAGAATTCCCTCACTACCACCCACACAAGAGGTGGAGGAGGAATCAACACCGGTAGGCTCTCCTCCGGCGGCTGCCAAGTCCGTCGCTGCCGGCTCCCCTGCCGAGTCGGGATACAGCCCCGGTCGCGTAAGCCACACGCCGCCGCCTCTCAATAACCAGCCGTCGAATGTATTTTCTCCTCCAATGCGTTCTGTTCCAAGCTACGCACCGGGGCAACCCGGCATAATCCCAAGGGACGCCAATTTCGCTCCGCCTCCGCGACCGCAGACTCAATCACCAAGTGCCTTACGTGAGAAGGACTTGGGGATCAAGCATGTAGACCCTATACCCCGGCCATCCTCTGTGCACGGTCCCACTCCTCCAAGAATGGTCCAACCGCCCCAGCCAGCTCCGCCCGCTATGCGAGCTCGCGGAATGTCGCAAGCTCTTGCTCTTGTCCCGCCCACGGATGGGCGCGAGGCTGATCCTTTGGAGCGATGGAAAGGTGCTCCATTGGTACAATGGGGAGTTGGTGGTGTGCTCGTCACGTCGTTCACCAAAGACATTCCACGCTATGGCATGAACCAAGCGACACCAATGATTCTTCGGAGCCCCGGCGAAGTCAAAATCAAACACGTCAAGGATATCCAACCTTTAGAAGAACGTCTCGCCAAGTTCCCCGGTCCTTTGAAGGGCAAGGGAAAGAAGAAAGAAACTGTTGCGTGGCTGACTGCCGGTATCGAAGGCCTGGAAGGGTCTCTCCCGAATGTCGCTTTCCAGCAAAATGTCTCTCACGAGGATAAGCGGGCTATTGAGCGGGTGTTGCTGTGGAAGATTTTGAGGGTCTTCGTCGAGAACGATGGTGCCGTTGAAGGTAACGCGGCTGTAGACAAGACCGTCCGGGAAATCATCACTCCGAGTTTAAGCAGTGAACCCTCAGACTTTACGTCTGCCATTGCCTCGGGAGTCGATCTGAATGAGATGGCTTCGTCGGTCACTAACATGCGGGCGGATGCCGTTGACCCTTCGGCTGTCGAAGAGATTCGTAGGTGTTTACTCTCCGGCGACCGCGAAAAGGCAGTATGGGCTGCGGTGGACAAGAGATTGTGGGGTCATGCAATGCTCATTGCGAATACCGCTCAAAAGCCCGAGCTCTACAAGCAAGTTGCCCAAGAGTTCATCAAGAAGGAAGTGAACCACCCCGGCCATAACAATGAGTCGTTGGCTGCGCTCTATAGCGTGCTATCTACTAACTTCGATGAATCTGTCGATGAGCTCGTCCCGGTCCACGCGCGGGCAGGGCTCCAGCTGGTGTCTACTTCAACTGCTGCCACCGAGTCGAAGGACGCGTTGGCTGGTTTGGACAAGTGGCGTGAGACTCTTGGTCTGATATTGAGCAACAGAAGCCCCGGAGATGGTCAGGCCCTGACCTCGCTCGGTAACTTGCTTTCTACATACGGCCGCGCCGAGGCGGCGCATATCTGCTATATCTTCGCGAGGACGCATGCTATCTTCGGTGGTCTCGATGACCCTAGTGCCCACTTCGTTCTCGTTGGTGCCGACCACCGCCGACAGGCCGACCAGTTTGCAAAGGACACCGAAGCGCTCCTGCTCAGTGAAGTATATGAGTACGGTTTATCGCTCGCCGGTGGATCATATATGACCCAAGGCTGTCCACATCTGGCCGCATATAAGTTCCAACATGCCGTCACTCTCGCTGAATACGGCTTCAGGGACAAGGCACTGCAATACTGTGAGGCCATCACTAACGCAATGGTCTCTCAGACCAAGAGATCTCTATATTACAACCTTGCTTTAGAATCGTCTGTCGATGACCTCACAAAGCGACTTAAGCTAGCGCCGAAGGAGGGTTCCTCCTCGTGGATTTCCAAACCTAGCATGGACAAGGTATCATCCAACATGTGGAGTCGCTTCAACAAATTCGTCGCCGGTGAAGACACCGATGCTGCGGGGGATGCTCAGAAAGGAGAAAACGGTGGGGACGTTGGGCCATTCTCTCGCATCGGCGGCGGCACTCCCACCATCAGCCCATCACCATCAGTCTCCAATTTCGAAGTTTATGGCACTGGTGTATCTGGCAACGCCCCTTCAGTACCCGCCATTCCTGCTACCAGAGCTAGCTCGCGCTATGCGCCCGCGGCCGCGCAATCACCAAATCCCTACGACCCTAACGCCGGTTATAGTCCTGCAGCGAGATCTTCGAATGAGCTGTCAAGAAGATCTGGGGAGCTGCGGAGAGCTTCACACGGGAATCCATATTCCCCTGAGAGCAGTTCAAGACCTGCTACCGGATACCAACCCTCGCCTCTTCATAACTTACCGTACACACCAGGTCCTCAAGCACCGGCGTCAGAGCCGGCGTCTTTCCAACCTCCCACCAATTCCTATGGTGGGTATGAGCCGTACGGTACCACACAATCTTCCCCAAGTGACTCTACGACGCAGCCAGCTTCTGGACCCTCGGCGAATGCCTCAAATGTCGCACCAGGCTATCAGCCCCCGTCGTACGGTTATGAACCTCCATCAACGAACACGTTCGGGCCCTCCTCGACACAGCTGGAGAAGAGTTCGACCGGCGGAGGCTACGAGCCACCCTCTTATCAGCCTTCTACATTTGAACCGCCGTCGTATGAACCAGACCCGGCAGAGGATGGAGGTGACTCGCCTTCGGAGTCGAAACCAAAGAAGAAGACCATCTTCGATGACGACGAGGATGATATCCCGGGCCTGAAGCAGCCGCCGAAGAAGAGTAAGGCGGAGAAGGATCGAGAGAACGAGGAGATGGTCCGGAAGGTGGCTGAGGAAGAAGGTAAGATTTACTGTATCAAATGATGACCTGCATTTGATCGCTAACGGAATGTTGCAGCAAAACGAGCCGCCGAAGCCAAAACGGCGAAGAAGGGATGGGGCTTCGCTGGATGGTTTGGTGGCGGCAAGAAGGAGGAGCAGCCCAGCAACAAGCCCATCAAGGCGAAGCTCGGCGAGCAGAGCAGCTTCGTATACGATCCAGAACTCAAACGATGGATCAACAAGAAGCCGGGGGCCGAGAACACCCCGGCCAAGACGGCCACGCCGCCCCCGCCGCGCTCCACCTCGGCCTCGCGCAACGGCACGCCGCCGCCATCGGCGCCTCCGGTGTCGCATAGCGCGCCGCCTCCCGGAGGCCCGTCAAGATCCCCATCAGCAGCTCCTCCTCCGCCTGCTGGTCTAAACCGGCCGGCGTCCCAGGAGAATCTCGCGGTCCCGCCGATGGCACGTGCGGCGTCCTCGCAGAGCGCTGTTAGTGATGGCGCAGCGGGCGGGCCCCCGAGCGCCCCGCCCAGTAGGCCCGCCACCAGCCTCAGCAACGCCAGCAGCATCGACGACCTGCTCGGCGCGGCGGCGGGGCCCCGCAGGCCTGGTGCAAAGAAGTCTCGCAAGTCCGGGCGCTACGTGGACGTCATGGCAAAATAGCAGGACGCCATGGCAAAATAGGAGGACGTCATGGCAAAATAGGATAATCAGCCACGCCCGCCCTCGCCGCGGCTGCGGTAACCACGACACACGGATAATGACTGGTATGTAACTTTATAGGGGACACGAGGAACAAGCTTGGCCGAATACATTATATAATCGTTCAATTATGAACGACAAGCGCTTATGATTATTCAATTGAAATAGAAATTTTCAGCGGTAAATACTCGATACGGAATGATAACAGCTTTGCCTCTTAATAATGACATACCTTGCGAGATAATGATTCTGTTTCTAACTCTTGCCTGAGACGCTGGACCGAAGGATCTAATATTTGTATCATTATTTTACATAATCCTGTGCCGCCTTACCTAATAATGCAGGCCTCCAACACCGCTGTTTCCTGCAGACCGCAAGCTTTATTCTTTCTCTAAGTCATCCCGGTCCTGAATAACGGTTTGGTTCTGGTAGTCGAAGAGCTCGGTATCACATAAGCGCAAGCCATCAGGAGTTCTTTAAGTGCTTTGTAGGCATTGCAGGCACCTAATATTATGCCCCTGCCCTGAGTCACGCACTTACCTTCCGATTCCAGAACTCGCAATAGCTCTCTATCGGTTTGCGATCTATCCCGTGCTTATTCGTTGGTCGTACCTAGCAATACCAATGAGCATGTCGGACGGATCGCGAGATGTCGTTCGCCCCCTTGGGTCAGCGTAAGGCCTCGCCAGCCAGCCCGTTTGCTTCCGAAGAAAGGTGTTAATGCAGCGATAGCGCAAAGTTCTACGCGAGCCGCCATAGCCTTGGGTTGTACCGTTGTGTCGTCAACACTGCCCTGTACACCGCGTCACCGCCAGTTGACAAGCAGGCGTCGATCAGCGATGCCATCGAAAACGCTCTCGCGACGGTGATGATGCAGCACGGGATTCTCCGCGTCGGCATAGCGGACGAGGATACCCGCGAGCCGGTGTTTACGTACCTGAGGACGATCGACCTCCGGCAGATGATCGAATGGAAGAAGATACCCGCGTCGGGCCCTGAAGCTTATATGCGGGGCTTGCTCCGTTCGACGGAAGCCCAGCACAACAGGCTATGGGAAGACCTGCCGAGGAGGCCGGGATGGAAGTTGATTGTGCACCAGAGCATCCAGCCCGATGATGCTGAGAACTTGAAATTAGACATCTCGTTCGCTTTCCACCACGCATACGCGGACGGGCAGAGCGCCTTCATCTTCCACCGCGACCTCCTCCGGGCCCTGAACAGAGGCGGCCTTCCACCCGCGGAACTGCAGGACCACGTGCTGCGCCTGACAGAACGGCCAAGACTGCCGCCTGGCGCAGAGGAGCTCGTCCCCTTCAGCATCTCGTGGCCCTACCTCCTGAAGCTGATCTGGGCCGAGATCATCTGGAAGGAACTCGTGCCGTCGTGGCTCAAACCCACTCCGTCGCCCGATACCGCCCCCTGGGTGGGCAACCCCATCAACCCGGAGCCGCACAAGGCCAACCTCCGGCTCGTACGCGTGCCCCAGACCGCGCTCGCCTCCCTGCTGGCCGCCTGCCGCGAACACGGCATCACGCTCACGCCGCTGCTGCAGGCGCTCGTCCTGGCCTCCCTCGCGTCCCGCCTGCCGCCAGACGTGGCCCCGGCGTTCCAGTTCATGACCGCCATCTCGCTGCGCCGCTTCGCGAAGGAGTCCGCCGGCCTCTTCGACCGCGCGAACGGCCTGCACAGCCTCGTCACGGCGCATACGCACCGCGTGGGGGCACCCGCCGTCTCCGTGCTCCGCGCCTGTCACGGGACCGCGGGTCGTACCCCTACTCCCCAAGACGCGGAGTCCCCGATCTGGGACACGGCGGCCGAGATCGGCGCCGGCCTGCGCGAGAAAGTCGACAGCCTGCCGCGCGACGATGTCGCGGGCCTCACGGCGTGGGTGTCGGACTGGCGGAAGCGCTGGGTCGGGCGGTTCGGGGGGAGGCGCGAGGTCGCGTGGGAGTGCAGCAACGCGGGGAGCCTGGGGGCCCGGGACGCGGGCGATGGAGATACCCCGGGGGCAGGGGGCTGGCGCATCGATCGGAGCGTCTTTTCACAGGGTGCTGCGCCCGTCGGTGCCGCGTTCGCGCTCAACGTCGCGGGCGTCGAGGGTAGGGGGCTCTGGATGACGGTCAGCTGGCAGGAGACGGCTGTTGAGACGGAGCTCATGGAGGGGCTTGTTGGGGATCTCCAGGGGTGGATTGATTCCTTTGGGAGCGCGGGGAGATTTGGGGTTTTTGATATGATGAGGAAGGGGCTGTCGGTTCCAGGGGTTGGGATGCGGATAGTTTAATAGGGAAGTAGGAGAGTATCTTAATAGTTAATGACCACCGGTGTCTACCTGGGACGCGCGCGAGATTAAACTTATAGCAATGGCCTAAGGCGGCTTAAATACCTATTACCGTAATTTCCTCGTCGAGTCGTCTTTTCCCTCAGAACTCCATTGGCTCGGGATTCCAAAGCCAGCTCTTTCATCATTTGTAAGTCGATATTAGGTCCCCGACCCATCCGGGGGCATTAAATAACCAGCGCCCTTGTATAGACCGAAATAACTGCCGCATTACCCGTGAATGGCCATACCATCTGGAATATTTAGGATCTCGTCCGCCTACTTCTTAAGCAGAGAACCTAAAAGACGGTAAGAAAGTGTCATCAGCTTAGCAAAAGTCAAGATAACTAGCCAGGACTACCCAGACGTCCTCCTCGTACCGTCACCGTCACAATTATCTGTTTACACTTCCGATTTACCTTATATTCAGAGATATGAGCTACAGTCATTTCGTCTGTGCGCAGGCTCCTTAGCTACGGCTTGGGAAGGAGCTTGGAGCCGCGATCGAACTGAACCAAGGGTACGGGGAAGTTCGGTTGCTATATGCAACAGCGCACCGCAGGGACCCCCCTAGAGTAATCTAGCTACCTACTTGCCGGTTTTACTGTGACGTGAGTCCACTTAACAGATAACCTAATACCCAGCAGAAAATGAGAACTATGCACAACCTAGGTCATTTCACGCCCTCCTTCCGTCTTGAAAATGCCTATGGCTCGCTACGGTGGCAGGGTGGGCAAAGTGACTTCATATCTCGCGTGTATTGAGGACGGGGTTGCAAATGCCTTCCTCAAGGGACATCTCCAAATCATATGCCACAAGGCTCTATTCCCATCTACATGTCATTGTTCTAGAGTTATAGAAGGAACACCCCGCTAAAGTAGTCGCGTGCGCACGGGATAGACGTCATTAAACCGGGAGACACCGGCGCCGACCTTGACCGATTACGTAGAGCCTTCCAATCTGGTCGCTTGGCTGGACATGACCTAGTCTAACCTCCTCACTGTGGCTCCCTCTGGGTTATTTCGTTGCCTCTCTTTCTGGCCTGGAATCAATATGACGAGGGGCATTACGATCCTAGAGGGAAAGACTCTCGTTGAGTGCGTGTATACAATGATACAGAATTAAATATGCACAGGGCACGCTTCCCAGCCGAATGATTGCTTGTTGGCCACCTTCCAAACCCGCCGCTGGCCGATGGCTACAGATCAGTTTTGAAGAAACAGGATAAGCAGCTGTGAAAGTATGACAGAACAGAGAGAAGGTTAAGCAGGAATATGAAATATGGAGGTTTTGACATGGCCTCAGATTCGCCCCCCTCGGTGTCACCACTGGCCATAAATTGGGAAGAATAGGTTGTTTCCTCCAGACCCGTCTCTGAATTGTGTTTGATCAGGACCTCAGCTTCCCCATAGGCGGCACCACTGGTCTCAGTTTCGGAAAAAGAGCAGAAATTTCACATCGAGGGAACGGAGTTGCATTCTTACAACCGTCAGGAATAAGCTTGGAGAGCGAGAAAAAGAAAACTAGCCGGCCAGGCGGTTGTGGGAGGAAGATGCGTGATGCTATTGCCGTTCAAATAGTCTATATGTAGCAAGCGCGCTTTAGAATATCTAAGGTTGTTGGATTAATAGTACCTAATCGTCAACTTTAATTGGCAAAGCGAAAGTAAACCGTGGGTACCAACAGGACCATGTACATATCCTGTAGATCGAAGCAAAAGTATAAGTACTAGCTAGCTCATAAGTTCTTATGGGGAGTAATTACTGGTGGGCCGCCGGCCTGTCATTAAGAACCAGAGTGACCACTACCCACGAGCTGCCACTTATCCGGTTCCTATATGGCGTCTGAATGTAACGAAATACAACTGAACAGTGATGAACTAAGTCGCGACGCGAGACGGGAGAAGTACTCCAGATCGTTGGAACTCCAGGTATTGGTATCGTATGTGCTCTCCCTACTTAACTTCGCTTCCCTTTCTTTCTTTCTTTCTTAGGCTATTCCTTCGTATTTAGCCCACCTCTTTACCCCATCTTTGAAACCCTGGAATAAGGGGTTCCCCGTCTACCAGACCTTGGGGTTGATCTAGACTAGATATTTGAACTCGATGCTGTTGCCGCTTACGCCCAAAAAGGAAGTCTGAGGACAAGGAATGGTAGGTTTCGACGTTGAGGTAGTAGCAAATTAAGGTTCTAGTACATGTCGGGGTGTCAAAATACGCAAAGGGTTGGCTCTTTCCAGCCAATAACATCATGTCTGCCATATGTAGGAACTTCCACCTGCATTTTCCTCTCGGGTGCCTATTGAGGGTCGCCAGCTTAGATCTCCATCGTAGGAAGCTCAACTCGAGCTCTCCACGAATTTGGCCTTGAGACTGGAGTCCCATCACCGGCCGGCATCATGAAGTCCCTTCAGATTCACTCCTCTCTACGCTAGCTGGCTTCTTCGTTCTTCTCACTTCGTCCTCGGCCAGCGCCACCGGCGCCATACTCACCGTAGACACAAGAAGCAACGCGAGATCTAGGTGTCGGTACTGCTATTGCAGTATCAACTGCTCCCGGATTTGCCCCTAGTATTATGAAGGGAGGTCCAGTTAAGGCTGGCGAGATCAATCACCGCTGCTAGGGCACGATATGTCAGAGAAAAGGGTGCAACAACGTGAAAGGCTAGATGCAGTCTCGCAGTTAGGTAACAGTATATTAAACCGGTAACGCCTGTCCCCTCCCATATACGGGAGGAAAAAGGCCCTATATATACACCTACAACCCCTGTATAGCCCCTATCTAAAAGGTTCCACCTTGGCACGTGGCAATATACGACAACGTCAATCACTATACTTATACGAAACTGGCTGGTTATACCGCATCGGCCTCATGAAGTTCTTTATGTTAAATCTCGATACTAAATCCGAACTGCGAAAATATAACTCCTAACACAGAGTGTTGCGTTGCTGGGTATAAGTTCCGCGACGCGAATTAACGTTACGAGGGCAAAGGTACTGGTGGAAAGAAATAGTCATCGAGCCGGTACGAGCCTAAAACGGTCGTTGCGGCCCTAAACAAAACAATGCTACCTGTATCGGGATGGATAGGGAGTGGTAACTCGGAAACTTGGACGTAGGGCGAAGCGGATGAAAACTGCGTCCCTGGCATCTGTTACGAGGGCCTTTATTTCGAACATTGAATTTATAGTACCGATGGCACATGCAGGTATAGACACGGGCTGCGCGAGTGTGCCGGCAAGTGGGGCTCTGCTGCAACATTCACTTCGCTGCGGAACCGGCCCGGACTTCTGCGACGACGGTGTATGCCAGTCGGCCAACTGCGTAACCCCACTTGGACCCCTAGCCGAATATGTCAACGTCGGTCTTCAGCAGCTCATGTGAAT
Organism: Monosporascus sp. CRB-8-3; assembly: GCA_004155055.1. Taxonomy (NCBI): domain Eukaryota; kingdom Fungi; phylum Ascomycota; class Sordariomycetes; order Xylariales; genus Monosporascus; species Monosporascus sp. CRB-8-3. The sequence goes on along the minus strand of QJNZ01000278.1, from coordinate 35,486 downwards.
TAAACGGCTCGCACCTCCATACATCGCCCGAACCACTGTCTTATATAGGGTTGGATTGTATAATGGCGGGTTGGGTCGCGGGTGTAGTGGAGGACGCGGGAAAAATTGAGGAATATTGCGCCCTCCCCTTAGTTGCGAAATGCAGCTCTCTTCCTCCTGGATCATCAAATAAGCCGGTCCATAGCTCACCGCAAACTTCGTCTCGGGTGGTAGCAGATCATTATCCCACATATCCTTAGCTCGTAAGATGTCGTCTCCTAGCCCCATAAGCCAAGGATGTAGTGCTGTTACATAGTTGTGAACTGTTAGGTACGGTTTCTGTGACGCCTTTACAACCAGAGGTATATGCTCCTTGGGCCTGTTTTCCCAAAAGCTCCTGAGTAACTCCGGGTCCTCTTCTGTCCCGGCCTTTTCAAACACATATCCCTCAAGCTCCAGATCAGCATGACAATGATGTTCAAGCCAGTCATCTGCCCAGGTTTCCAGATCATCAACCTTCACGGTAACGGATAAGACTTTAGGGTCAGTAAGAGCCTCTTGCTAGATAGGATGCCAGCTTGTACTGGCAAGGGGTGTTGAAAGTAGGCTTCACGAGACGTGTGGGGGTTTTGCTCCTCAGCCATGACGAAAATTGCAGTGGCTAGGGGTCCTTTGAGAGTCCAGAAGAGGCGCTTAGCCGCGGGAGTGAGCTACACGGTTAAGGCGGGCTGGAGGGTATTGCGGAGGGGCTTCGAAGGTGGATAGTGGCCCGGGGGAGTCCGAGTTCGACATGGGCCAAGTGGTGGTGTCAGGGAAGATGGTCACCTAAGGGGAACTGAGAGGAAACGTAGTCGACACTGGCCACTGATAGCTAGAATGTAACGCATAGGAAAAATGGGATATGTTCTGATTCCTGCCCCTCCCCATTTGTGGGGCCTGTAAGGTGTTATATCTACCAGTAGCTCTCGATTTAGGTTATACAATAAGGTTATAACTCGGTAACTTCTCGGTGTCTGCTAGATCTTGGCAGGTGGGTGCGCCTCGAAGTGAGACCCGATTTGTTTCGGGCAACGTGACAAAGAAACAAAAGGTCAAAGGGAGTGGTGATGAGAAAGAACGGAACCTCTCACAAACATCGGGCTGGAGGGTGGGATATAAGGGTACGCTGTCTTTATCCGTCGCCGCTACCCCACTGAAGCAGCTGTGCCGCACTATTTTAGGCAGCTGCCCCTGTTGCTCCGAAGGAGTCGCAGGGCTACATCTTGAATCTCCACTTAGAGCTGAGCGTGTGGCTAAATGTATCTGGTAATAGACCTAATATCCCGGATGTCGTCACAGTCATCAAGGGCCAAGCGATGATAGTTGCACGGATGCTTCTTTGGGATCAGGCTGATATTGAAAATACATTACTTACTCGCTGAAGCATATGGACATTCGACTTAGAGTAAAGCTATTACAGAATATAACTTCGTACAGTAGATTCATACGATCTGATATTTATTACCCCTAATCTCTTCGCGCACCTCGTCGCTTTCCGCGCGCACACCCGAATTCTGACTCCGAAACGTGAATACAGTAGTTGTTAAACTTGTCATAGATGCCGTCCAACTTCCCATCACATCTCTTCTCCGTCTTGAGGTTCCCCGACTCGTCGCAGGCGTATACGTCGTTGCCTACTTTCCAACTAGATAATTACCCTACGTTAGTTTTCGCTGCTAACTCCCGGCTGTCTCTTGGTTATTGAGTTGATACGTACGCGCAAAACGCTTCGCCGGGGGTTCGGTTGATGCACTCGGGATGGCCTGCTAGAACGGGCAAGACCGCGATTGCTATGAAAAGAAGGGCGGCGAGCAGCTTCATGCTTTGTAGTTTGGGAGATCGACTACCGTACTCGGTTCTTCGCTTCTGACTGGGGATACTACGACCTTTTGTTAGGTTCAAAGGCGCGGAGACGTACTGCAGGTGTGAATAAGGTGGGGTGGTTAGGATGAAAGCCTTCCCAAGGTTACATACTAGGTAGGTGGCTTGTTATATATATACCTGGGTAGTTCCCCGCATTCCAATGCCGCATCTACCATGATGTAAGACAGATCATCCTGCTCCCGCGACGCTACGTGTTACCATCGACGCCCAAGAAAGATCTTCAATAGTTAGTGTTTTATTGGAATGCAAGGGGCAGATCTCGGCCGGCTAAGTAACAACTTGGTATGACGATCTTCATCCAACCGTTTTAGCAATCCTCCTATTGGTGTTCGTAAGGTTGGCAACTTAGAAGGATTTAGTGCCTCAATCGACGCGTTCGCAGGACGGAGATCTCATCGTCTATCATGGAAGCATCGATAGTCGACATCACGAGTACAAATCCTCGATCTAAGCCTGCCAAGCCCGTCCTTCGATGCTTATCATTTAGTCTCCCAGATCGGGACGGCCTGTTCGGTAACGAGCTCCTTTCGGCGGCGTCGGGGGGACGCCAAGGCTCACAAAAACGATAGCGAATGCTCTGCAAGGGGCTAAGCCTGACTGAGCTCTGGGGGCATGTTAACCACCGTGTCGTACAGGTATGTTACGGTCTTTCCCGTATACGAACCCGTACACACATTATTTTGTGTATGGACAATGTATTCTAGAAATATAATGGCTTGTTTATAAGGCATTCCTTTTATGCCATGGCGTCAATTAAATTGCCGACATATGTTTCAGCGAGAGAAAAAATCGTGGAATTAGGGGGGAGGCGGGATACAATATGCTAGCCGTGTAAATTGAAAGGCTAAGGACGGTCGAGTGCAGGTATCGTCTTCATTTCATGGAATCCTGGGTATACCTAACAAGAACTTTTGCTACTTTCAAAGAAGCACTCAGGTTGAGTTCAATCAGTATCGTTGAATGTAACCAACTACAGGAAGTCGGAATATGTGAAGCTCCGTTTATGGCGGTGAGAGCTTCTATGCTCTGTTAATTCTGTTCTATAGCCAGCCGTAGTCTATGTATTTGCAGCAAGTGGTGCAGTCGCAATGGACATGAGAGACTCTAACACTCCAGATATCGGATATCAGAACGTGAACCGCGGTCCTCCCAAAATCTCTGCACCGGACGGCATGGAAGAAGGAGCTGTGTTCTTTCCGAGTGGAACGCAGTATTTGGTGTCTTCAGGTTTTGATGCTCCCCAACGACAACAATAACGTCTAGACTGGAAATTTGAAACCGGCTGTGGGTGTTTGCTCAGTCTTCAGACCTATGCAGGGAGCCAGTCACATAATTCTCGGAGCCGAGGGCATCGAGCTCCGCGAGATCCTCCGGAGATAAGGTGAAGTCGAATGACTCCATGTTGGATAGGATACGGTCCGCGGTGAGAGACTTCGGCAGAACGATGTTGCCGCGGGAAATGTTCCAATTGAGGAGGATCTGGGCAGGCGTCCTGCCGTTCCTCTCCGCGATCCTGACGATGCGCGGGTCCCGTAGCTTGTGCCCGCGAGCGAGGGGCGAGTACGCCTCGATGGCGATGCCGTGCCCCCGGCACATATCGATGAGGTCCCGGCGCTGGCAGAAGGGGTGGACCTCGATCTGGTTGACGGCCGGCACGACTCTGGCCTCCGCCAGTAGCTCGTCGAGGTGAGAGGCACCGAAGTTGGAGACGCCGATCGAGCGGACCTTGCCGAGCCTCTGGGCGGTCTCCAGGGCCCTCCAGGACTGGTGACGCTTCTCCCTGTCGTCCGACGGGGAGTGGATCAGGTAGAGGTCGAAGTAGTCGAGCTGGAACTTCCTCAGAGACTCACACAGGGCGTTCATGGTTGCCTCGTAGCCGTGGTCGGCGTCCCACAGCTTGGTCGTTACGAAGACGTCCTCTCTGCGGTTACCCGTCTTCTCGAGCCACTTGCGGAGAGCCCGACCGCAGGCCTCCTCGTTCGCGTATCGAGCGGCGGAGTCGATATGTCTGTAACCGGCATCTAGCGCGATTGTCACGGCGTCCTCTGTCTCCTGTCCGTTCGGCGCCTTGTAGACGCCTAGAGCAAGCAAGGGGATCTCATTGCCGTCGTTGAGCTTGACCGTAAGAGAACCGGGCGATGGAGGTTCCACAGGAGAGCTGTATCCGCTGTCCTCCCTAGTGAGCAGCACTCGCTCGATTCTCGTGTCAAGAGGTGTGAGAGGGATTGTTGCTGCAATTGCCATATTGAACTGTGTTGTGGTCTTGGAGGATATTGGGAAGGGATTTGCCAAAAGGGACCTGGTTTCTGCTCTCTCTAATCGCCCTTTGAAGCTCAGAAAAGTGTGGTCTGCGTCTGTCGTGGTCACCAAAGTATCAGCGCCGTAGTTGTATATACAAGTCATTCCATTTCCTGTGTGCGTCACTGCCCTTTATTGATACTTAGAAACAGGTTGATTGTGTATATTCTCAATTGGCAAGCACCGTCAAGTGTACGATGCATCCGTCTTACTTTTTGGTATGTAGAAGAACATACCCCCAGAACTTTTGTCTTGGTATATCCTCTGGTATCATCACCTGCACAATGCGTTTGTAGTCCCAGCGAGTGCATTTACGATCCACTTGGAAGATAGGGATGCACCTTGCGCAACTTAACCCACGGGGAGCCTGTCTTCACTCGAGTCCGTCACCGCACAACTGCACCGGGAACAATGATATCCGACGCAGTTGCATCTTACTAAGGTCAAGTCAGCTCTGCGAACGGCCCATGTTTGATTGGCCGAGTGGGTTTATGTCAATGACTCGCATTGAAGAAACCGGTCATAACGCATATAGCACGTGCGTTCGGCATACCCGTATGACTAGCCACATAGAAACCGATGCCTCTTTGGATTGCGGGGCGGGTTCCGCCAGTGCGAGTGGCCGTATCTGTATGTTGAGATTGACAGATATGCAAGGCGTCTTATGGTACAGCCGAGGGCTGCATTAGAGTTGTATTCAGCTCAGTGGTTGGGCCCCTTAACGTAGCAAGGGTGCCTTAGCTCGGGTGTTACCAGTTTGGATCGACATGTGCTACATAGATGATCGATGCATTCTCAGCGCCACCTCCTTCTAGCTACACTGCAGGTGTGATGTGGCAGTCTGGACTAGAACAGCAGACGAAGACTGTCGAATTCCACACCGACCTTTAATATCCCTGTGGGCACGGTATGCATGGCCCGTATAGCAGTATCTTGCGTAATAGCAGGGAATCTTATGCCCGATAACGGACGGGCAGCTTCCAGAACCAAAATAAGGGGAGGAAATGGGAAGGAAAGGAGGAAAAGTGATGGTAAATAGATATAGAAGAGAAGAAAGATAAGGAGGGAATTTATTATCTGCCCTATCTGCCGACTTAGTGATCCACCAAGACCGAAGTCATTTATTGACCACGCCTTTTTCTGCCAATCGCTAAGAAGTTCCGAGTGCTCAGCAGCGAAAAAGACCGTCGATGCAAGACTATAGACCGTTTAGTTGCTGTTGTTGAACGTAATGCCTGTATTGTATTGCTCCCTGTCAGATAGTAGAGGATTCCAGACGGCCTCCCTGGTTGTCGGATAGGGGCGTGCCCCGCCTCGGCTGAAACTGCGCTAAATGACAATCCGTTACCCGGACTGAAAGCCTTGCCTATTGATCAATGTATACACGGATGAATAACCCCTACAACCTTCAGTGAACTTGCATTGTTCCACAGCACATGCCAAAAACGATAGGGAACACTCGATTTAGTGACATATTCCAGTATTACAGGCTGTCCAAGCATTATCCGGGGTGTCATGAGGTAATCCCTCTAGATTCATCCCGCCCCTCTCTTCCTACCATTTTCATGCTGCACTGGGTAAAAACTGCTTAAACCAAGCGACAGCGGCATTCTTCCCTCTTAGCATTGCCTCGCGCTCTCCGGGGTGCTTCTCGTCGCCGCGAACAAGGCACCCGTGCTCTACCTTAGGGAAATGTTGATAGTCGAACGGCAGAGAGAGCTTTATGAGCGTCTCGATGGTATGCAATCGCATCTCCGGAGAATACATGGGGTCGTGCTCGGGAATCAACAACTGGACAGGCACCGCAACCTCGTCGATGTCCTTCTTGGTCAAGAGAGACGGATGTCCGACGCTGATGCAGTCCACGAGGGGCGGGTTGTGCTCTCTCGCGCCTAGTCGGAACGATGCCCAACCCCCATAGCAGAAACCGATCGCGCCGACCTTCTTGTGCTTCTTCCGCAGCTCACGGGCGCAGTCAAAGATTTCCGGTTCTCTTATCTCTCTCCCGTTCCTGCCCATGAAGCCGGGCATGTCGATCTTGTCGAATTGGCCGGTTAAGACGAGCTCAAAGGGAATCACCTCGCCGCCGAAGAAATCGGGCACGTAAACAGTGGCATTCAACTCCTCGGCGAGGTGGTCTGCGAGGAGACGGGCGTTGGAAAACGACCAGCCCAGGGCATCGTGCACGTAGAGGACCGCCGTCTCAGGGTTATCGCCGGCGATATAGACGTCATTGTTGCCGAGCTTTCCGACCCGCCCGGCGGGTTCTCCGTCCCATTTGAAACCCTTCACACAACACTCTGACAGTGACATTTTGGGGAGCTGATCGTACTACGGGAGGAAGATGCTTTCAAGGTAGGCGAACAGATTGAACATGCAGACCTCGAAGTTTGGAAGGGTATATAAACAGAAGTTCAACCTTCCCGTTTGGTCGGCGGTGGTCAGAGCCGGGCTTGCCGGATTTTGTCGAGCGTACGAGAGGGGACACGTCACTCGGTGTCGGCACTCCCAAATGTCCGGTATTTACTTGAACCAATTAAGGATCATAGGAGTGAAGTTATGACGCTAAATAATTCATATACACTTGGTACCTCAGTAGGGTAGATGCGGAGTAGGTAACGATGAAACTCTCCATTGTGTCGTGAATGTACCTCGAACCATCCGAAGAAATGGAAGGGTGGCTATCTCACAAGATATACCTAGGTAGATTGCGGCAGTATTTTCCATATGCGGCTTAACCACCTCGGTTTTATACGCTTTCCCTTTTACTTGGATGTCCACCGAGGACGACGTTGGGTTCATCGTGTGGCACTTATCACGGCGGCTTATTTTTATGTAGTTAGCTGTTGTACTTCTCGCCCTCATAGAATACTTCAGCGCCAAAGGAATCCACGGATGGCGGCTGATCATCACCAATCTTGTAAGTTAGGGGATCGGTTCTCGCACGGGACGGAGTTAAGGGACCATAAGACCGGTATGGCCGTTGGTGAAAAGTAACCGAGTGGGTACCGAACCTCCGAGCCTGCTCCTGGACTGACGTCGAGGTCAATTTGAACACCGTGCTCCACATGCCGGCCGAACCACGTGCTTCAGATTTTACATTACCCAATCAGCCAATAAATAATTAACCCCATCTCAAGTTCTTGCTATTCTCTCAGGGAGTCTTATCGTCAGTACTTACCCCATAGGCTCTCGCAATATCTACCTGCGGTTATAGCCTTTTTATCCTATGAACGTTATACCTTGTTTTACACACGCGAGCAGGGAACGGCCAACTATCAAGTCAGAAACCAGTTGTCGGCACTTTGTGGTCCCGAACCGCGCAATGTACACGTGGACGACGAAATCAATTGTGAATGGAGCCTCATTGCTCGCGGTATCTTTCTAGATCTATGGCATCTTTCTAGGTTTCCCGTTCGGCCTCCCTTCCTGGCACCGGGTTTATCGACAGGGGGTAGTAGAAGAGCTCCTCTGGGTCAAACTTCGCCTTGAGTGTCTGGAGTCTGGCGAGGTTCTTGCCCCAATAGACGTGCTGCGCGGTTGTTCGGTTTAGACTCGTGTCGGCATAGTTGATATACATGCCCCAGTCCGAAGGCGCCAGAGGGGTTGTGATCTTCGACACCCAACCGTCCAAGAAGCTAAACCCGTCGTCAGGATAGGGGCCAGATGCTTCGCGGTCGTAGAACTGCATTAGGAACAGCTTATCCCGGTGCGCGTACGAGGTAGTTTCCATGTTAAGCTGCGATACACGGGAGTGTTGGCCTCCGTGCATGTCCATCTGGAAGTACCAGACGCGGTCAATGCCCTTGGCGACGTCGAACCAGTAATCGACGAAGTTTTGTGCGGCGGTTCCATTGAGCCCGGTGAGCTGCAGGCTCTTGGCGTAAAACGACTCGGTCTAGCACAGCGTCAGCTCTGCTCCATCATCACAACGGGTACTCTATTTCGTCACTTACTTGTTTGTAGGGGTACGTCTGGTCAAGTTTCGTGTTGGCATAATGCTCAAGGCTTTTGATCCAGTTTTCTGTTTTCGCTCTTACGAGCTTACCGCCGACCTTCTGCAGGAACGGCCCCACGGCGGCCCTGAGCCCCGCCTCGTCGCCATGATAGGAACCTTCGATCTGAGTGGTACGTGCCGTACCTACAACGCGCATGTTCAGCTCGGCGGCCATGGTGTTTCGAGTGAAATCCTCAAGCGCCTCTAAACCGGGAACCGCTGTACTCTTGTTCCAGGGCAGACTAGCGATGAACCAGGTAACCTTCGCCGGGGCTTCGAAGGTCTTGAATTCGTACGAGGTGACGACGCCGAAGTTTGATCCCGCGCCTAGCATAGCCCAGAAGAGGTCTGAATTTTCGGTTTCGCTTGCGTGCACAATGGTTGAGTTCGCTAGAACGACGGTAATGCCGTTCACCCAGTCTAACGCTAAGCCGTGGGTGTGCGAAGAGAAACCGAAACCGCCGTGGAGGACGTGACCCGAAACCCCGACGCTGTTCAGTTAGCATGGCTTCTCCCGTGGCTCGAGTGGATGCTCACCCAGGACATGTTCCGTGAGAGATAGCGCGCTTTCCTTGAGCGTACAGCTCGGTTGCTAGGTGGCCCAGCCGCGTACCGGCGTCGACGGTTGCGATATTTGTCTCCGTATCAAGCTTAACGTTGTGCATGCGATCCAGTAGGATTACCAGGTGTCCATCCTCTCCGCCGAGACCGAACGATGCGTAACTGTGCCCTCCGGCCTTGGGCGTCACTTTGATTCCCGCTTTTGCGCCGCACGAGACGGCCGCTTGAATATGGTCGGCCGTGGTCGGTACCGCGATGGCGACGGGGTTGTATTTTACCCGTTCGTTGTGGGATGAGAGATCAAGTTCCCAGTCCTTAGATCCGAGCGTATCCACCGGAACTTCTGCGTCTAGTAGACATTCGTCCAGAACTGCACGTCTGTCGAGCGCGGCACCTCCTGCCAGCGCAATCATCAGGCCGAGTCCAGCTGCTGTTGTGCCTTTCATCTTGTTTGCAACTTAGGATGAGACCTTTATGAGTTGAAGCTTCTACTGACTACACAGAAGTCAAGGACACGTAGGTGAGTAGTCAGAGTTTTTGAAAGGTTGCAGTCCAAAGGCCGATGACTAGTAGGCGCTTTTAACTCTACTTAAATACACCACCCATGCTCGCGTACATGCATGTCGGTACACGGTCAGCTGATCCGAAGTCTAATACTCGCTTCAGTGGCGACGGCCGGAAGAGTGACTCCCTAATGGTTTACCCTTATCAATCGTCTTACGATAATCAAACGAGGCAGATTCGGTTTCTATAACAGTGATCCTCGGAAAGCCCCGGAGATCCTATCTTTAAGGTTGGGTTTCGAGGCTCTGGCCTGCATTTTAGAATACCACGCATACAGGCTGTAATTCGCGAACGCAGCCTTACACCATGTCGATGACCAGCAGGACCGAAGGTTTCCCCGGTAATTAAACATGGCGGCGGAGTATATCGCCTATTATATGTCCCCCGCGGTGGACTATTGGACACGTCTGATCGTGTATGACGTGCATGGACTCGCTACATCACGAGATTGGGCGCGAGCCGCAAGGGAGGCATATACAGATGCGCTAACGGCCCATGTCAATCTCTACCCAGATCCGCTACCTCTGCTTAGGGTAGTAGATAGATACAATGATACAGTATCATTGTTTCATCCTCGGTCCCAAACCCACACAGCTCATGGGAAGTATTTCCTTTGGAGGCACGTGAGCCGGCAATCTGAAGAACCTGTGCGGCTTATTACACCCGAGTCGACGTAGGATTTAAGTGACAGACGTCGGTAAGTGTGCTACTGCAGTGCAAATGCATCCCGCGCCCAACACTAGCCAGGGGTCAAGTGCCATGCCAATTTTGCAGGTCCGTACCTCCGGGATCGACAAGTCGTCGGGCAGTTTATAGATTGCAACGTCTCCAACGTCATGGGGCTCTTTTAGTATAGCTGCGGGAATTGGTCGACCGCGCTAATTAGCCGCGGGCCCCTGATTGACGATTTCTTCCTGTCCGCCCTGTCTCACTTTCGGGAATGGCTTCCGCACCATTACCATTTTCGGTCTCGGAGGGAAGGCCGCCCCTTACGCGCGGTGTTCGCGGCAATTGATCCAATACGCAGCTTATAGCAATGCCTATGACGAAGGCACCACCTGCTTGGAACTATGGGATTGTGGGTATGAAGCATCAGTACACGACTACTTTACGTCGAGTCATTTTGTTCCGACGGCCTGGATTCCGATCAACATCTTCGCTCGAACGACGAAAAAATAAATCTTAGAGTCCTCTTCGAACTCGTTCATCGTGTGCGGCGCTCCCCGGTACTTGACGTATCCCACAATGTTGTCAACTGGACTCCGCCTCGTGACAGCTCTACACCTGCTGTCGCAAGTTCACGGGGCGATATTATTGGCATCACATTACACAGGAGAGATCCATACCCTTTCATTGACAACTGAAGGCGCCGAAGCCGACTTTGCAATCACCTCCTCGGCGTCCGGTTGCGGCACTCTGCCAGCATGGCTTCAGTGGGATCCCGACACCGGAACTCTCTACTGCATTGACGAGAGCTGGTTTGGACGCGGCGTGGCCGCGTCGTTTTCGGCGGACGCAGCTGGGGCGCTGACGCAGACCGGGCAAACGACCACGTCGGGCGCCTCGGTTCACAGCAACATCTACGGCGGAGAGGATGGGAGGGGCTTCTTAGCCACATCGGAATAGTACAAGCCCTTGCCCTCGTTACGTGCTCAGTGAGCCCGCTGACATGTCTATTTAGCGACCCATCAACAATCACAACCTACAAGCTGCCGCTAGGTTCCAGCACGACGGTCCACCAGAAGCTCAAATTCAACCTGACAACGCCGGGTCCGCACCCCCGCCAGGAGGCGCCTCACCCGCACGCGAGCTTCCCCGACCCGACGGGACAGTATCTGCTCGTCCCTGATCTCGGCGCAGACTTGATCCGCATCTTCAGCATCGACGCCGTGAGCGGCCGGCTCGCGGAGTGCGGCGCAGGGCGGGCTGACCCCGGCGACGGTCCGCGCCACGGAGCCTTTTGGGCGCCGATCCATGGATCTACCGAGGGCTTGATGCTGTACACCGTCAACGAGCTCGGCAACTCCGTGTCGGCGTGGTCGGTGTCGTATCCAGCGGACTCCCCCACCTCAGGCTGCCTGACCCTATCCATGACGCAGACGCTCTCGACGTACGCCGAGGGCATTAGCGCCCCCGCGGGGTCCAAGGCCTCTGAGATCCACGTCAAGGGCAACTTCCTGTACGCCGCAAACCGCGCCGACGAAACCTTCGGCCGGGGACAGGACTCCCTGGCTACCTACGTCATCGAGGCCGAGACGGGCCAGATCTCGTGGCTGGAGGCCACCAACGCCCACGCCTGGTACCCGCGCACCTTCGCCATCAACGCGCCCGGTGACCTGGTCGCCGTCGGCGGCCAGACGAGCAGCAACGTCGCCGTTATCGCTAGGGACCCCGCCACGGGACGCCTCGGGGATTTGATCGCCGGTCTGCAGGTCGCGTCGCCTGGTACCCCCGGTAATGAAGATGGTTTGAGCGCCGTTATATGGCTTGAGTAGGTCCGTCGTACTTCAATGTTTGTCAGATGACGCTTGGCTGCTCCTAAAAGAGCGACCCGCCGGGCCTTTGCATGACTTTGTGGGAATTGGTAGAATTATGTAGATATTTCGAATAGGAGCATTGCCCATACTACGTGCTTAGCCGTAAGCTCCATATATCTTCACTGTATAAGCAAACTCGAATATGCGGCACGACGGTGTTTGCTGACTCATTCCGGCCGTACACCGGCCGACCTTCTTCTCCCGGTTCTGCCAGCCCCGACCGCCCTTAATATTTTAACGCCTACCTTCCGTTTTAGCTTCGGGGCCGGATAACCGTTTTAAAGGAAACGGAACCGTCAAGGGCCCGGAATATCTATTCGTTCTGTTCCGGCCGGTACCGTTTTAATTTTACTTAGCTTTTTTTTTTTTCGTATTTTCTTTCTTTTTAATATAAAGTTTATTAACGTTTTAGCTTTACTATTAACGGTTTACGTTTTAAAAAAAATTCAATATAAATAAATATTAATTTTTTAAATATGATATTTTTATATAATTTTAAAATATATCGAAAAACAAATTTTTTTTAATTGTAAAATATCCGGTGTTCTTATATTTTTAATTTTCTTTGCGATATATTTTTTTGATAAAAAATAAACCGTATATTTTTATATTTATATTATTTATATTTTTTTATAAACTAATATTATTTTATAATTCTTTCGAAATAATGATATTAATTTTTTATTAAATAGTTTTAATACGTAATTATTAGTTACTTTTTTCTAAATTTCGAATAATAATAGTAGGAAAATATATATATTAAACTTAAGTACATCTTAAATTAATTTCTTTACATGTTTAATTCTTAAGATTTTCGTTTATTAACATTTTAGTTTTTATAATAATGTAAGAATACAGCCCCCTGTAGCTAAGAAGATTAGGCTAGGATAGGACCCCATATAAATCCTAATACGAGACTGTTTAATAACAGTTGCTAATACGACTTACGGGGTTCGTAACTTAATAAAGTTAATAATTGGTCTAAATAAATATTTAACAATTATATTAGCGACTTATTCGACGCCCGACAGGTTAATAGTTTAATTCCTTCGGGGGCATATATTCCAAAATAGATTAATTACCTGTTACGGAGGTGTTATAGGATTAATTCCCCTTGCTATATGTTAAGTTGTACTAAAATATGTACGTATTAAAATATCTAAAAGGCTAAAAAACCGAATAAATAGCTAGAAAGAGCCGAATGAATAAATTTAAAGTTATACAAAATAACGCGTATAAAAAAGTTATACCGCCAAAAAGTAAGGCGATAAGACCAAAAATGGAAAAGGTCGGAGGTTGTAAAGGTTACGCCCTAAACCTTTTATTTTTGCGTTAATTAACGCTGCTTTAAATTGCGATAAGGTTTTTCCCCCTGGCTTTAGCTAAATAAAGCTTAACCAGAAACGTTATTATTAGATTTAGTAAAGTACAGATAATTACTATTAGGTAAAAAGATCCTATATAGAAATCCGGTTATACAAAAGGGTAATACGGTAGCTTTAAGGATTAAAACCTTTAGGGAAAGGAGTAATTATAAGAATATAGCCCCTTATAACTAAGAAAATTAGGTTAGGATAGGACCTTATATAAATCCTGATACGAGACTGTTTAACAACAATCGTTAATACGACTTACGGGGTTCGTAGCTTAGTAGAGCTAATAATTAATCTGAATAAATATCTGATAAATAACTTTTACGACTCCCTTTAACTTACGTCTCGAAATCCTTTCTTATAGTTAAAAGTTAATATGTTTAAATTCTTTTTAATTAAAATTGTCTTAATTAAAGATATAGATACAGGTTTCGTAAAAGGTTAAAAATATTATTTTAATATTCGTAATATAAATGGGAAATAAAGTATAATTTAAAATTTTTAAAATTTTTATAAATACTTTTTAATAACTTATCGCATCGCTATTAATCTCGGATTTCTTTACTATTTAAATATAATTACTTAAGTTTATATAATTAAGGCTAAAGCTATATATAAATAGTTAACTTATATAATTATTATCTTTATCTTTAAAACGTTATATCGTTATCTTTACGTTATAACTTTCTATTATTTTACGATATATTCGTTTAACTTTATTCCCGTCTTCGAAACTTATATTAACTTTTTTTAATGCTTTTATTAAGTATTAATTAACAGCCTGCTATCGTCTATCTTATCGTATTTAGCTATAACCGTATACCTATAACGGCTAGGCTAGTTAACTAATTATTAAACCTAAACGTACAGGTTTATATTAGTAGTTATATAGGAAGAATTTAAATAATAAAAATAATCTAGTTACGTTTCGTAAAACTGATATTATCTTACGTACCGAAGTTATATTATAAAGTGGTATTAGTTAAAATTACGATAGGAATAAATATATATATATTATTTTAATATAATTTAGTTATCTTTAATTATAGTAATTAAAGTAATATAAATGTTCTCTAATTACTTGTAATCGTTTTTAAATATTTATAAACTAATTATTATTATTTATTACTTAATTTAAAAGCTGGCCGGTTTTTCTTTTCAAGATTTTTACATATAAAAATTAATTATTTATTATCTTTATTTAATACCTAACCTTTTTTAAATAAAGTTATATTAATCGTTATATTTAATCGAATTAAAAGATTTCGTTATAAATTTCGCTTTATTATTATTCGTCGTACTAATTTAATAAAAGTTTTTATAGAATTTAAATTCGAAAGTATACTTCAACTTTTTTACATTTTAAGGTATTGAATAGAAAAATAATAAAAAACGTTTTATAATAAAAGAAATATATCGCGTAGGGCCGGTTCTACGACGGTACCGACAGACCGCTTTTACTTCTTCAAAGTATTTAGCGCTAATATTAACGTTTAAAACGAAAAAAAAAAAAAACTCTAACCGAAAAATAACCTTTTAAAACCATAATAATTTTAGCTTAAAACGTAATATTACTATTAAAAGAAAATAAATAAAATATTAATCCGTTATATTTATATATATAAATAAAAGAACTGAATTAATTTAAAAAGAAGAAGAATAATTTATAGCGGTTTTTAATTATTAAATAAATTAAAAATCGAAAACGGGCGGAAATTACGGTTTATACCGTATAGGATGTTAAAGTATCCGATTAACTTAAATTCGAAAGTATTATTTAGCCGTTTTCAAGCGCTATAAATTAAAATATTATTAATTTAAGTAATCTCGACATTATTAGTGAAGGTTTTATAATAAATCTTAAACTTTTATATAACTTTTAACGAGATTTTAAAATTTTTTAATATTTAAATAATGTTTTTACTCAGCTAAATACTGGGAAAATCTTTTTTCCGTAAATTAAAGCCTTTTTTATTTTATACGTTTATTTATCTTTTACTTTTATAGTTTTTATTCAGTGTATATTTTAATTTTAATTATTATTAGTTTAAGTAGAAATATTTAAAAAAATTAAATAAAACTTTATATTATATACCAATCTTAATTTATAATTTTCTTTTTAAATATTTTAAATATTTTTATATAAACCGATATATTTAATATTAAGTTTTTAATTTAATCGTTTTATTTTTCATATTTTTAAGAGTTAAATAAACCCTTTTTTAATAAAGAATTTCTTTTTTTATATATATATACTTCCGTTATTTTAATTTAAAAAATAATTTTAATAATTTTATAATAATTAATATTATACGCCGGTTATATAACTAATAATCTTTAACTTAATTCTTTAACTTATAATTAATCTAATATCGTAAATAAAAATTTCATATTTAATTTAATTTTCGTTTATATATTCGTTTGCTATTTAAAATTATTAAATAATTTATATTTTAAATTAGATTACAATATTAAAATTAGCTAAAAGTTAAATCTAAATATCGTAAAATTATATAAAACTATTTCGTATATTAATTCCTATTTATTAAAAACGTATTTAAAAGAATATATGTTATTTATTCGATATTTATATTTTAAATATATAGTTATAAGAATACAGCCCCGTGTAGCCAAGAAGACTAGGCTAGGATAGGACCCTATATAAATCCTGATAAGAAATTATTTAATAACAGTTATTAATACGATTTACGGGGTTCGTAACTTAGTAAAGTTAATAATTAGTTTAAATATCTGATAATTATATCAGCAACTTATTCGACACCTAACAGGTTAATAATTTAATTCCTTCGGGGGGTATATTTTCCAAAATAAATTAATTACCTTTGTTATATATTAAGTCGTACTAAAAATATATACGTACCAGAATATCTAAAGGGTTAAAAAGCCGAATAAATAATTAAAAAAAGCCGAATGAATAAATTTAAAATTGCGTAAAATAACGCGCATAAAAAAGTTATACCGCCAAAAAATAAGGCAATAAAACCAAAAATAAAAAAGGTCGGAGGTTATAAAGATCGCGTTTTAATTTTTTTATTTTCGCGTTAATTAACGTTACCTTAAATTGCGATAAAGCTTTTTTTTTAAGCTTAGCTAAATAAAGCTTAGCTAGAAACGCTACTGTTAAACTTAGTTAAATACGGGTAATTATTATTAGGTAAAGAAATCCTGCATAAAAATCCGGTCGTACGGGAAGGTAACGTAATGGCCTTAGGGACCAAGGCCTTTAAGAAGAGAAGTAATTGTAAGAATACAGCCTTTTATAGCTAAGAAAATTAGGTTAAAATAGGACCCTATATAAATCCTGATAAGAAACTATTTAATAATAATTGTTAATACGACTTATAAGGTTCGTAACTTAGTAGAGCTAATAATTAATCTGAATATCTGATAATAGTTAAGAGTTAGAAAGTTTTATAAACCGATTAATAATAACAATAATACTATCGTACTATATAATTATTATTAAATCTTTTAATAAATAAATTTAATTACAAAGTTTATCGTAATAAAATCTTATAGTTATTTTATAATTAGTAATAGTTTTAATGTCGTAAGGCTTAAATTATAATATTTTCGCTTTAACGTAAACTTTATATTATTTTCTTCTTTAACGAAAATAATATATACGTTAAATATAATTTATAGTATTATAAATATGTAAGAATATATATAATTAATATTTATATACATTTTATTTTAAATTCTTTTAATGTTTTATCGGAGCTTATGTTTTATTTTATTAATTTATATTAAAGTATTTTACTAGAGAAATTTAATTTATCGTAAACGTAAAATTTTTTTTTTTACAAAGTTAAATCGTTTATTAAAAACGTTGGATTTACCTTTTTTTATTACGTGTTTTAGTAAATAATAACGCAGATATATTTTATTATTTATTTAAATAACGTTATTATCGTACTATTAGTTTTTTCGTCATAATAAAGCGGGTAAAACTTTTATAGTTCGTATAAATTTAAAATTAGTAAATAATATTTTAAAAATATTTAAATTTATAAAGGATTTAAAATAAGATTTATTAATTCCCTATCGGAAATAATTAAACTAATTCCACTTATTTTATTTTATAACGTAAATAATAATAAAATAAACTTGATTTTAATTATTTCGATATTTAATTACTACTTTTAATATATAATTCGAAACATCGGTTTTTAATTTAACTAATAGTTTAATATCGTATATAATTAATACTAGCTCATTAGTTATTATTTTCCTAATTTGTTAAAATTCTTTTTTATTAATTTCATTGTTAGTATTATTATTTTATTATTAAAATTTCGAAAAAAGCTGTTATAAGACATAAGAAATTTAATAAAATACTTAAATTTTCTTAATTATAATAAACGTTATTTTATTTTATTTAAAAGTAGTAATATAACTTAAATATTCGATTTTTTATATATAATATTACTCTCTTCTTACGTTATTTTAAAGGTAAACACTTTATAATAATATTAAAACTTTATAAACGTACTTTTTACATACTTTTTTCGTTTGCGAATAAATAAAAGTTTTATTAAAGTAATTTATTACGAAAATATTAAGATATTTTTAAAAGTATATATAAAATCGTTAAATTTAAGCCGTATTATCCAAACTAAGCTAAAAATACGAAATAATTATTCTAATAATTAATACGATAAATATTTTACTTAATATTTTCGAATACGGTAATTATTAATAATTTTTACGGTAATAATAAATTATACGTTTCGGTTACGAAAAACCTTATTTCGAAACCGATTGTTAAGTTTCCGTAAATACGTAATTTCTCGATTAATATCGGTTAGAAGGTTTATTTACGTAACGGCGACAAGTTTCGACCTTAATAGACCTTACGCCCTCTGGTTAATTCGGTAAAGGAAATCTTTTAAAAGGTAAATAATAATTTAAAACATATTAAGCTTTTCGCGATAAACCTTAAGTCCGTATAAGATAGCTGCTTTGCAACTCTTTACTAATCCTACGATTAAAAGTATTAAATATTAATTTAGAAAAAAGGTTCAAACTTTAAACTAGCTATTTTTAACCTCGATCGATTTTACGATATCTTTTAGAATTTTTATTAATTAAAATATTTAAAATATACCGGCTAAGTCCGAATTTAAAGTTCTAATATTCCGTATTTCCGAACTCTCGATAAAAACGGGTTTAATAATATTATTCGATTTAAATAAAATAATCGGCCGAATAAAATATATCGATACCTTTATCGATATTAAGGGCTTTTCCGAAAAAAATCGGATTTTATTTTTAATTTTCGAATATAGTTTAATTTAAAACAGCGAAAATAATAGATTTTTATATAGATTTATATTAAAAAATATCCGGTTTATAAAAAATTATTTGCAAAATTAAAAAATAATAATAACGGGTTTAAAAACGTTAAAGTTTAATTTTTAGATCGATATAAATTGAAAAATTACAAACGATAATTTATCCGGCTGTTCTAGATTACGAAAATCGTTTAGAATTCCGTTAAAAATAATGATTAATAAGGGCTTATATAATTAAATAGTTTAAAATTACCTTAAATTAAAACGTTTACGAAAAAGTTAAGGTTTAATAAAGCTTAATAACCGATAATATAATCTATTAATTTATTTAATTTAGTTCTACGATTACGTTTCCTTTAAAGAGATTTTAAAAGTATATAAATATCTTTTATTAAATAAATACCGGTACGATTATAAGTTTAACTATTAAAATTAAATATTTCTATAATCTATATTCAATTTTAAAAAGCCGTTTATATATATATATTTCTTTTTAAGCCTTAAAGTTATAAATTATTAAATTTTATAAAACTAACTTTTTATTTCGTTACTTAAAACGAGTAATATTCGATTTTTAATTTTAATATTATTTAATTATTAGTAATTTATTATGCAAGGTCGTTAAGTTTAAGCCGTATTATTTAGGCTAAACCAAAAATACGAAATAATTACATAAATAATTAACATAATAAATACTTTACCTAATATTTTCGAATACGGTAATTATTAATAGTTTTTACGGTAATAATATAAGGTCGTTAAGTTTAAGCCGTATTATCCAGGCTAAGCCAAAGATATAAAGTAATTATATTAATAATTAATATAATAAATACTTTACCCAGTATTTTTGAATACGGCAATTATTAATGGTTTTTACGGTAACGATAAATTGTACCTCGGTTGCGAAAAGCTTTATTCCGAAGCCGATTATTACGTAATGCCGATAAGTTTTAACCCTAATAAACCTTATGCCCTTTGGTTGGTTTGGCAGGGGGAATCTTAGATAATAACTTAGGAGATGTTAAGCTTTTCGCGGTAAACCTTAAGTCTTACGGTAATAATAAATTATACCTCGGTTATAAAAAACTTTATTCCGAAATTAACTATTACGTAATACCGATAAATTTCGACCTTAATAAATTTTATACCTTTTAACTAGTTTAATAAAAGGAATTTTAAATAATAACTTAAGAAATATTAAGCTTTTCGCGGTAAATTTTAAATTAATATAAAATAATTACTTTATAACTTTTTATAAATTTTACGATTTCTTTAACTTTAATTAATTAAAGTAATTAAAATATACCGATTAAATCCGAATATAAAATCCTAGTACTCCGTACTTCCGGAATCTCGACGGAAAAAGTTTCGATTAAGTTACTTAACCTAAATAAAATAATCGGCTAAATAAAATATATTAATATTTTTATCGATATTAATAACTTTTCCAAAAAAAATCGGGTTTTATTTTTAATTTTTAAATACGATTTAATTTAAAACGGCAAAAATAATTAATTTTTACGTAAACTTATATTAAAAAAATATCCGGTTTATAAAAAAATTATTAAAAAAATTAAAAAATAACGATAACGGGTTTAAAAACGTCGAAATTTAATTTTTAAATCGATACAAATTGAAAAATTACGAATAATAATTTATCCGGCTATTCCGGATTATAAAAACTATCCAGAATTCCGTTAAGAATGGTTGTCGATAAGGGCTTATATAACTGGACAGTTTGAAATCACCTTAGAATAAGATGCCTATAAAAAGGTTAGGGTTTAATAAAGCTTAGTAACCGATAGTATAATCTATCTATTTGTTTAATTTGGTTCTATGGTTACGTCTCCTTTAGGGAGATAGTAATTTATTATAAATCGCAATTTCTTAAATTTTAAATGCGAAAAATATATGGTAATTAGTTAAAATTTTAAAAAGTCGAATTTATTCTTTTTTAATTTATTTTCTAATTATTTTCGAAATACGTATAATTTTACTATATTAAAAGTATAAATAAAACAAAATTAATATATCTTTTTTAACCATAATTTTATAATTCTACTTATTATTTTCCGGTAATTTCGTATCTATTATAGTATTAAGCCGAACTTACAAGCTGAAACTAAGTTAGAGCTAGGGAACCTTAGCGTATCTTTTACGAACTATATAATTTATATATATATATAAAGGTATTTTTTAAATCTATTTCTAGTCTTCTTAGCTTATTATATTATTAATAACATTAAAGAATTAAAATACCCTGATATATTTAAAAATTTAAGCGTTATAATATAATAATAAATTTACTTAATTAACTAACTATTAATTTAAATATTAATAATAAACCCGTTAAGTTTTACGATAATTTTCACGTTATAGTAGTTATTTTTAAAACTTTCTTTTAGCTTACCCTGTTATTTTTTAGTCGTTATCGCCGTATATATATTTTTCTAGCTCTTATCGCCGTGTTTAAATTTAAATTACCTTGTTTACTTTATAGTTATTATTATTAACTAGCGTTTTTTATCTAGATATTATTGTTATTTTCTTTTTTATCGCCGTTAACTTTTTAATAATATTAATTAACGCTTAATAAATATTAACCGCTATTTAAGTTATTATATAAGTTACGCGTAAAAATATTACATTATATATTATTACCGAATTTAAAAAAAGTAACGATATTACTAATACCTTTTTCGTTAAGTTATTAAATTTACGTTTAATACTTTTTAATTTAAAAAATTATCGAGATTCGAAAATTTTAATAAATAAATGTTCTTTATTTTAAGGAAAATTTCCGTTAATAACTATATAATTTAAAATTTTAAAAGTTAATTTTAAAAGATTTCTAATTATATAAATTTTATAATCAGAAAATTCCTTAAGTTATAAACTAATATAAGTATTTATAACGGGGATTTTTAATTATTACAACCTTTTCCGAACTTTTAACCGTTTATATAATAATTTATTTAAATAATAATATGTTATAAAAGTATTTTATAATTATCGTTAAAGTAACGAACTTTTTTATGTTTTTAAAATAGAATAAAAACGTTTAACTTATTTTAACGGTAAAGCCTTTAATTTTTTTAAATTTATAATATATTAATAAGTTCTGTTATATATTTAATAGCATTATATAAAAACGCCTTAATTATAGAAAAACAAACGTATTATTTTTTATTACGTATAACGATTTCGTTAAGCTATTATATAAGTTATCTAATAATCATAACGATAATAATTCTACGTTATAAATACGTTCGTTAGATAGGTAAAAATTAATAATATTATTTCATTTTTACTTTTATAAATTAACGGCTCCCGATTTAACTAATAAACTTCTTTTTTATTTAACCTTTTCTTTTATTAAAAAGAAACGTAAAAAATAAGATATAAAAGGACTTTATTATCGTTACGATAATAATATATAATTAATAATAATTTATATAAGTTATATATTAAAAATGTTATAAATATTACTTTTATATCGTAAACCGAATTATAGTATATATATTTCTTATAATATATATGTCTATTTAAGAATATTAACGACAAATTAAATAAGTCGTATATAAGCATAATATAAAGTTATTATAAAGTTAATATAATAAATTTAAAAATTTAAAAACGAAGTTTTAAGAAAAAAAAAGTAATAACGTAATATATAAGCTTGTTAGCTATATAAGTTTGTCGGCCTCTTTTTGGCATTTTGTAATAATAAATTCGAATTAAATGATTATAATATATTAAATTAATTTAAATTAATCGGATTTTTATTGTTAAACGTTTTTATATTTTTTTATAAGTACGGGTATTATGTCTGGGTTTGCCGTAAACGTTATATTTCCGTTTTTTTGCTTAAACCTTTTTATAACTTTTTTTTACGGCCGTTATTAATTATAATTATTTATTATCTTTTTTTTCGTAATTATAAAAGTTTATGTTTTTTTTATAGTAAATATTTTTTTTTTAAAAAACGTTTGTTTTTGGTTTTCCGGCGTTTATTAAGGACGTAGCTTATTTTGCGAAAGTAACCGTTTTTTTTTTCGAAAAAAAAAGCGTTTTCGTACAAAAATATTAAGTTACTTTTTGTTAAAAGATTAATTGATTTCATTATTTTTGTTAATGAATTATTTTGGTATTTTTTGAATTTTTTTGTAAATAGCATTTTTGTTATATTGTTTTGGTAATATTTTTAAGAATTTTTGTAGGTAAGAAAATAACGGAGTTAGTAAAGGTAAATGGAAAGATAGTTGGTATAGGTATAACTGGAACTTTTAACTCGAAAATAACGCGATTAAAATTAAATAGAATAAATTTTATTTTTGCGAATCCGGATTTAATATTGTCGGTTATTATAGTAATTTTAAACGCGTTATAGAAACCGGCGATAAAATTTTTTAAATATATAGGTAACGTAATACTATATAAGATTTTTGATATATAACGAATAAGTACGTTTTAATATGGAAAAATAAGATATATCGAAAGGTTAAAGCCGATAAAAGAAATAAGTAAGTATATAAAATGTAATAACATTATTAATTTTATAATAATTTTCGTAATTATTAAAAATAAGAAAACGTTTCGAATTTATAATACACGTTTTAATATATTTATTAAAATGTTTAATTTATTTTAATTTTAATTTATTTATCGATTAGCCGTTTTCGTTTATAGTAATTTTTTAGTTAGGTAAAAGTGGGTTATCGGCGAACTAGCGAAAAAAATTGTTTTTCCCGGTAAGGATAATAAATAAGGGTAAGGTTTAACTTTAAAAGTTAATAGTTTATATTATTATAAATTATTTCCGATTTCTTTACTCGGTTTATTTAAGTTTTTTACGTTTTTTAATATTAATAATAATTATACCGGTTGTTATAAAAAATTTTATTAAGAACTTAGTTTCGTCGAAATTGTAAATATTTTTTTATAATACCGTATTTTGTATTTATAACCCGAATAAGTTTAAATTATTTACGAAATACTTTTAAATTTTCGTATAAAACCTTTTAATAATTTATTTTTCGATTTAAACGCGTTTTAAATTTTTATTACCGTTTAATAAAATTAGATATTTAGTTAATTTCGATACGTTTTGTAATGCGTTATGTAAATAATAAATTCGTTATATTTTTAATATATTAATATTAAATAGGAAACGTTTACGTATTTAGGTTAAAAATTTATTCGATAATTGATTTTTTTTCGGTTAGCGTTAATTTTCGTAAATTAGGGATAATATCGGTTTAAAAGGGTTTATTATTATATCGGTTTTTTAAAGTAGATATAAAAACGTTATAGATAAAATAAAGTTTGTTATAACTAAGTTCTAGGGTTTGTTTTTTAGCCTGGATAGTTAAATTTATCTTAGTTTCTTTTATAAGACGTTCTATAATGTTAGTATTGAGAAAAAGATTTTAAAAGTTAGAAGGTGTAAGGGAATGAAAAGGACTAGCCACTCCGATACATGACCAAAAGATCAGCAGTTCCAACGCTTCATGCGTTGGAAGTCCTTATCCGCACTTAAGTAGGATACGCCCCGGGGCCATATCCTTACAGAAGGTTAGAAAGTTGAAAAAAATGGCCGATGAGTTTATATGGCCGATAAGCTTGTATGGTACGTTATTATAATATTAAACCGAATTTATACGTTGGAATTAAGTTAGAGATATGGAATTTTAACCTATCTTTTACAGATTATAATATATATATATATATACAGAAGGATTTTCTTAAATCTGTTTTTAGATTCTTTAGCGTATTATTTTATTAATAACTTAAAGAATTAAATCAGCCTTGCTTATTTAAAAGTTTAAACGCCGTAATAGTTTTTAATTCTTTTTAAAATAAGTATATATATTCGTAGTATTATAGTAATACATTAATTAAATTATTTAAATTTTAAATTCTATTATAATAATAACGATAATACGTCTTATTTAATTATATAATCTTTTTTATATTTTATTTCTATAAGTAGTAAAAGTTTTATCTTATTTTTATACTTATATTTATAGTTCCTTTCGATTAAATATTAAAGTTTATATTATTATTTTTTTAAAAAAAAGAATACGAATTATATTTAATTAATTACTTTATTAATTATAATGTAATATTATTTTATTTATAAGCTCTTTAATATATTTAATAAATCTTTAAAGAAATACTATCGAAATTAACTATTTAATATTATCTTTAAATAAAAACTTCGAAATTATTAATTTTCTACGTAATTAAATTCTTAACTTTAAGGTTTTAATACTATAAAAGTTTAACTTATATTTTTATAACGATTTTAATTAGTTAAATCTTTTGGGAAAAATATAATTACTTTCTAATATTCAGTTATTAATTATTATAATATATTACTTTCCTATAATCCGTATTCGTAAGGTAATAAATTTATTTATAGTTTTTATAGTCGTAATAAAAACTTGTTTTAAGAATTTATTTTAACTTTTCGTAATTTTATTATTTTATAAATCTTTTATAAATAGCTCTTAAATTCTTTTTATAATATTTTAATTTAATTTATTATTATTATTTATATTTTCTATTTATTATCGCATTTCCGTATTATAATTAATTATATTAAAGTTATTCTTTTATAAATCTTAAACATTTTCGCGAATTTTCTTTTCAACTATATTTTAATTATACAGGTTTATAAAAAATTATAACTAAAAATAAAACGTAATAATAATTCGTCATATCAGATTTTTAACTATTTTTGAAATTAACTTGTTTTATATTTCATATTTTTATAGTAATTATAAAAATAAATAAAAGAAATTTTAAATAAACCTTCTCTGCCGACAAGTATTTACCCGTTTATTTTTCTAACTTTTTAATTTTATTTTAATTATAATATAATCTTTAATATAATTTTTGTAATTTCGTTTATTTCAATTTTAATTTTTAATTACTAAATTTTCGTAATTTAATATTTTTAAGTTTTTATTATTTTATTATTAATTAATTAAAGAGCCTATTATCTTTTCGATTTTTAAAGGAGGTTAAGTCTTTTTTCTTCTTCGAATTCTTAACGAATTTTCTAATATAATAGCTTTAACATCTTTTTACGTCGTCGAATTATACTAAATAATTTATTATCTTTATTACTTTTAAATTAACTTTTTAAAACTGAAATCTAGGAAATATTTTATCGAAATCTCTTTAATACTTTGTAATATATTACTTTATATTTTATTATAAATAACATATATCGTTTAATGTTAATTCTTTTAATAACTTTAAGTTTTATATATTTTAAATATACTTTATACGAACTTAAAAACGCAGTACGCTTTTCTTCTTAATTAAGCTATTACAATTAAATCGTAAAATATATATATTTTTTCTTTTATCGTTTTTTTCATTTTTAATTATAATTTTTAAATTTTACGGTATTTTTTTCGTTATACATAATATATCGATTATATTATCTCTTTTATTGTAAATTTATTCGGCCTTAGCGATATAACTTTAACAGACTATTTTATATTTAAAAATCTTTTTTATAGCGCAATTAAAAATATTTGTTATACGGCGGTACGTTTTCAGTCGAGGTTTTTAAAATTAGCTTTAATTTATCTTCGAAATTAATATATGTAAAATAACGCAAGCTCCCCTATAAGCCACCTTAGAAGACAGGGCTAGGACACGACCCTATATAAATCCTGATACGAGACTGTTTAACAACAGTCGCTGATACGACCCGAGTAGGGGTTCGTAGCTCAGTTGGAGCTAACAATTATCTAATAATATAATTTACAAAAAATCAATAATTTTTTCTAATTATTCGCGGTATATTTTATATATTTCAGCATATTAAATTTAACTTCTATAAAATACAACATTCAGCCTGGATAATACGGCTTGAACCCAACGACCTTGCATAAAATACAACATATTAAAATCTTTTAACTTTAATTTTAATAATATTAATACGTATATATAGAACTTTTATTAAATTAGTTAATTATTAAATTTATTTTAAAACTAAATAACGGTTTAAAGTAATAGTTTAATCGATATAATAATTAAAAATACTATTTAAAATATAACGATACTATTAAATAAGAGCTTTTAAGATATAATAGAGAAATTAATTAATTAAATATTAAACTTAAACATATAAATTTATAATAATAATTTTATCGTAAAATTTTAAATAATAAAATATTTCTACTAAGTTATATAATATTAAAAATATTTTAAATAACGGCTATATACTTTGTAATTTATATTTATTTAATTACCTTTAATTATAATAAATAACGTAATTCGAGTTCCTTTTAATTACTTTAATCCTTTTAAGTACTCGTAGACTAGTTGTTTCTCTCTATTACGTAACTTAAGGGCCGGTCGGTTTTTATTCTTTTGCTACCCCGATCGTTTTAGAAAAGCTAAGACTAGCGAGGCTATAACAATACCATTTGTGTAATTTTTTAAAAGAAAATAGCTCGTCTCTTTAATCGCTGGAAATACTAACTTTAAAATTTCTTTTATAAGATTATTTAGATTTAGTCGTTATTTTAAAGATATTTATCGAATAAACCGTGTAAGTAATTTTTTATTTAATATAAACTTATTTTAAAATAATTAATAACTTACGTTAATAAGTGCAAGGTCGTTAGGCTTAAGCCGTATTATCCAGGCCGAGCCAAAGACACGAAGTAATTACACCAATAATTAACACGATAGATACTCTACCCAGTATCTTCAACCACTTACGTTATTAAATAAAGTGTTTTTTAATAAAAGGTTATATTAGATTTTATATATTTAATGAGCTACAAACGGTTTTACTTAAAATTAATATAATTTTAAATATTAAAGGCGTATATTTTATTTTAAAATTCTTTTATACAACCCTCTTGATTTTTAAATATTTTATAAGTAATAAAAACTAGTACTTATAAAATTTTATTATAATTAGTTAAATATATAAATAATAAGATTTAATATATTATCGGCAGATATTGTAATTTATTATTAACGCCTTTAAAAATATTAAAAAGGATTTAATTTATAGTCTTAGAATTATAAGAATAAAAAAAGCTATAGCTCTATCTAGCTGCTTCTTTCCTCTAGTTGAAAATAAGTAACCTAGAACAGAACTCTAAGCTAATAAATGCGATACAATTGCCGACATAGTAATAGTTTCTTGTTCTATCTCCTAGTAAAATTAATATTTTAATTTATTATATTATATTATATTCAAAGGATTACTTTAAAATAATAATCTTAATATAGAGGCCTTAAAAACGTATTTATCGGAATAAATCGCCTCGGTTTTTTTTAAAAAAAAAAGATTATGTACGTAATAATTATATTCGATTAAAAGCTACAAGTTCGTTAATACGGTAACGTTCGAAAGAATTTAAAAGATTTAAAAAATTAATAACATATAAAAAAACCTAAATTAATCGGAAAGCTTCGATGTAAAATAATTAATATAAGCGTTTACTAAGTTATAAAACGAAAACGTTACGAAAAAGATAAATACGTATTTCATTTAAAAAAGACTTAATTTTAAGTTTAATAAATAAAGTCGTTTACGAAATAATAATAAGTAAAAAAAATATAAAAAATCGTTATTTAAATTATTTTACTGACGATTAAATACTATTACGGTAATTCGGCGAAATTTATTTATTTAATAAAATTAAAATAATTATTACAGTTAATATTAATAATAAAGATTTTTTTAAAAATAAGCGTTATTAAAATTATAAAGTAAACGAAAATAATTAGAATATTAAAGGGCTTATATAAAATAAAAAATATCGATTAAAAATAAAGTTATAAATTTAGTTTTAATGCGTTTAATAAAATCTTAAAAAATAATTAACGTTAAATTATAGAGTTAATTTTAAGAATTTCATTCGACGATATAACTATATCGATATATATATTAATATTAAATAATAAGTTATATTATTTATTAATGTAATTTAGAATTATACTAGTGATCTATAAAAAAGCGAATAAAAATATTTCGTTAATAATTAATGATATTAATAAGTTAAATATATAATAATTTTATTATCGAATTTTGACGAGAGATAAATATAAAAAGGGAAATAATAATAATTATAACGTAAAATAAAAGCGGTCAAAGAAGTTTTTATAAATAAAAGAGCTAGTTATTTTACTTTAATTAAGGTAAATACGGTTATATAATAAAGAATTACTTAAAAAAAAACGTAATAAAAAAAATATAAAGTTAATAAATTAGGACAGGGCTTATTAAAGCTGTATATATGCGAAAACGTTTTAATTAAAAGCTTAGAAAAAAAATACCGGGCGTTTTTTATTTTAATAGAAAATTACATATAAAGGTTAGTAGGTTAGCATTATATAAACTATTGCCGACCTATTTAGTAATGTAGTTAGAAACAGCTAAAGGAAGTTAGAACTAGCAGTAGTTGATAATAGTTATAAGCGGGTGTAATAGCTATAACAGTTATATAATAGCTATACAGTTTTAATCCCAGTTTATTAACTATATTTCGAAAAGGCTAGAAAATGTTTATAAAATAGACGGAAAGATGTTTAATAATTTCGAAAATATTAATAAAATTAACGAAAGTTCGAATAGCTTTATAATAAATTTAATGTTATAAAAATATATCGATATATATAGTAATTTATTATTAAAACAGGGAAATTTTTTTTTTACAGTTTTAATTTATAACGTTAAAATTATAAAATTAAAGAAGTTATAGTTATATTAAAAGGCTTATTTTGATAAATAAAAACAAGTAACTTAAAATAAAACCTTAAATTAAAAAAACTTAATATAATTACCGATATATATAACTTAAATCGTTTGAATAATAGCTGATAATTAAATAATATTTAAATTAAATAGATAGAAATTTTAATGATCAAATATAAGGAACGCAGGCTTAGGCATCCTGCTATAAGAAGCGCAAAAGACAGCTGGTTTAAATCTAGCTTAAAACGCCGTTTTCTAGGTAGCGCCAGCTTAGAAAGCTGACCAACCTTGGAGCTTCGGCTTCGCCACTGTGTCGGCGACAATTGAAGTGGTTAGGGGCTCTGGGAACCAATTAGATTAATCGTGTATGTAATCGTTTCGCTACCGTGTTTTAAGACCCGTATTACGTTTTTCCGGTCCTTGCTAGGGGGGAACGGTTTTTAATAGAGATTTGCTATTTGCATAGTGAACTTTTTGCTATTTTACGCAGTGACCTACAATTTACACCTGTTAGCTACTATTAGCTATAGGGGATATTAGTTGTATTGTTATATTAGGCTAGCTCCGAGTGCTTTTTATACGCGTGTAAATTTAGTATAACCTATTAACGGAATATATATTTTCCGATTAAAGGGAGCCTTTCCGTATATAAGGTACGTTTAATACCTCTTATTAGTTAATATACCCCCTTAACGCCTTAACGTATATATGGCGTTAATTGTTATATTATATTATTTTTCAGAGCTATAATCTTTTATTCGACCTTTTTTTTAGCGATTAAATCGTTTTAATCAGCTAATCTTTTTTTTAAAAATTATTCGCAAGGTTTTTTTTTACCGTTCGAAAATTTTCGTAATATTTAGTAATTTTAACCACTTTTTAAAATACCTAAACAGTTTACGTAATAAAGTTTTAATTAATTTATTAACTAATATATCGTTTATAAACGTATAATTTATCTTAATTAAACATTTTTTATAGTTTTTCGTAATTAATAATTATATATTTTTTCGTATTATAATTTCGTTTATAATAAGGTTATATCGACATTAATAAACCGTATAATGTATTAATTATCATATTATATATTTAACGGTTTAATGTTAAAGTAATTTTTACTTTTTTAATTACTTAAAAATTAAATAAAGTTTTTTTATAACTTACGTAAAAAATAATAATTCGGTTTCGGTTATAGGAATAATTATTATATTTTATATATTCGCCCATTATTTTATTATTTTTCTAAATAATTTCATAACGCAATCTTAAAACTTTTTTAATTAATCGTATTATTTATAAAAAAACGTTATTTTAAATATTTAATAATTTTTCGTTTTCGAATTATAACGTAAATGTTTTAATTCCGATTAAATATAATATAATTCGATTAATAATTTTATAGTATAGGTCGTTAAGATTTAGGTTAAAACGGATAAATCGAGATACGATAAAAGATTTATCGGATTACGTATTAATTATTACCTAAAAGATAAAATCGATTTTTTTTGGTATTTATTAATAAAGTTTAAATAAATTAAATTAAAATTCGATAATAATTTAACGTTAATTATAAAGGTTTTTAGAAAATTATTTAATATTTTTTAAATATTAAGTTAATTTATTTATTTATAAAGTTAAATTAAGATAATTAAATTTTCTTATTAGGTTTGTTTTTAATTATTTCTATACGTAAGAAGTATTATAAATTTTATTTTCTTATAAAGTTATATCGTTTCCGAAATTATTAAATTAATTAAAAGATAAAATCTTAATATTCCTTGCGATATATTATAATAATATCGTATAAAAAAAAGATAAATATTTATTACTAAATAAAATAATAATATTCGTAAAAAACGGGGGTTAAGTTTTAAATTTTTAAATATTCAGGTAAAGTTTTTTTACGTTAAAGGTAATCTAAAGGTATTTTTATATATATTTCGTAAAATAAATTAATGTTAATGAAAACGTTAATAACGTTATACTATTTAAATTTTAAATCGAACTTAATCGTTATAACGATTAATACTTTAAATAACCTTTTCGTTAATATAAATATATATATATATATATTATTATAAACGTTTTTAAATTATTATTCGTTTTATATAACGAAATAAACCTTAAATTTTTAAACCTATAATTATATCTACCGTAGGATTTATTTCCCTTTAATAAACAATTAATTAATTATGTTTTAAAATTATATCTTTTTATAACTTTATAAATAAATTTTTTCGGCTTTACGAAATATTTCTTTTAATAAATATATACTTAGCTTTTTATAGCTTCGTAACGGTAACGGAAAATTACGTTTATATACCCGGTTTTGTAATTTAAATACTCTTTTATATATTAAGGTATTTCTCTTTAAAAGAAACGTAACCGTAGAACAAAATTAAATAAATGGATAGATTGTGGTATCGGTTACTAAGCTTTACCAAACCTTAACCTTCTTATAAACTGCCTTATCATGCCCCTATCGACGACCATTCTTAACCGAATTCTGGACGGTTTTCGCAATCCGGAGCAGCCGGATAAATTATCGCTCGTAATTTTTTAATTCGTATCGAATTAAAAGTTAAATTTCGAAATTTTTAAACCTTTTGCCGCCTATATTTAGCTTTCCTAGCAATTCCTTTATACGGTCGATATTTTCCATTATAAAGTTATCCAACTTTTAATTATTTTTACTTATATAAATTAAATCGTATCCGAAAATTAAAAACAGAATCCGATTTTTTTGGGAAAAATCGGTTGAATCGATAGAGATATCGATATTTTTGGTTCGTTTTAAAGCTTTATTAAGTTTAAGAACTTTAAAAAAAACGTTTTCCGTAAAAATTTTATAATTACGGAATACCGGTATTTTGTAATAGGAATTATTCGGTATGTTTTAATTATTTTAATTAATAAAAATTCGAAAAGTCATAAAATCGATCGAAATTAAAGTTATAAAACTGGCAAAAGGTTATAAAGCAGTTATTTTATACGGACTTAAGGTTTACCGCGAAAAGTTTAATATTTCTTAAATTATTATCTATATTCCAAAAGATTTCCTTTGCCGAACCGTAAAGCTAGAAGGTATAAGGTTTATTAAGGTCGAAGCTTGTTAACATTATACGATCGGTTTCGGAATAAGGCTTTTCGTAACCGAAGTATATAATCTATTATTACCGTATAAACTATTAATAGTTACCGTATTCGAAGATATTAAATAAAGTATTTATCGTGTTAATTATTAGTATAATTACTTCGTATCTTTAGTTTAGCCTGGATAATACGGCTTAAACTTAACAACCTTGCATATATTGTATTGGGGTTGGAGCTGTGGAGCTGTACAGCTGTACAGCTGCTGCAGCTGTTCTAGCTTCTTCCAGCTGTTTCTGGCTACGTCACCAAGTGGGTCGGCGATGGTC
The DNA here is from genome assembly GCA_004155055.1 of Monosporascus sp. CRB-8-3. Lineage (NCBI taxonomy): Eukaryota > Fungi > Ascomycota > Sordariomycetes > Xylariales > Monosporascus > Monosporascus sp. CRB-8-3. Next base: position 2,779 of record QJNZ01000278.1, on the reverse strand, counting down.
TATATAATGCCGACCTACCAACCTTTGTATGTAGTCTTCTATAGCATCAAGGAACGCCCGGCATTCTTCTTCCCAAGCTTCTGATCAAGAGGTTCTTGCATGCATACAGCTTTGATGAGCCCTGTCCCAATTCAATATTAAGGTATTATTATTATTCCGATTAAAATAATACGTATTTCGGGTAATTAATCTTTTTTTATTTTCGTAATTTATCGGCCGGTTATTTTATATATTTATAAAAAATATTAAACGTTTTATATTAACTATTACTTTTTATATTTTATATTCGTTTTAAATAACATTTTTTTAATACGGAGAATATAAAGGGCTTACGTTTATTATCCGTAAAATATTTTCGTTTTTTACCGTTATTTTAAGTTAAATAATATAAACAAATTTAAAATTAAATTTATTTTTTCCGTTAACGTAATAATTATAATAAATATAAAGATAAATATTAATAATACTAATAATTTAAAAAACGGAAATAATTCGAATATAACGGTTATAAGGTAAAGTGCTATTAAGGTATCTAGTTATATACATACATATAGGGAGCTGATCTATTTATTAAGTATATGTATAAACTGGTTTTATAAACGCAACCGGAAAGCACCTTTTAAAAACCATCCCTTCTTAGCTAAAGGTCGAAAAAACGTAATACGGGTTATGTAATACGGTAATTAACGGTAAAACATACCCGATTAATTAATTAGTTCCTATCGCCCCTAATCGTAACTGGTTCCCAGAGCTAGCTACCTTTCAATTATCGCCGACACGGTGGCGGGGCCAAAGCCCTAATTGGTCTAGTTTTTTTTAGGCTGGCGTCATTTAGAGGAACGGTGGCCCAAGCTGGATTTGAACCAGTTATCTTTTGAGACCAATCGAAACAGGGTGTCCAAGCCTGTCGCAATTGAAAAAGACACCCAGGCTCGCGACCACTGAGCCATTAGGCCGAATATAACGGTTGTATAAAAATAATTAATCTTTTACGAATAAACTTTTTTATTTCGTATATTTTTTACGTTAATATTTTTTAAAGTTATTCTGCTTAAAGATTTTAATTTCTTTTATATAAATTAAATCATTATTATTTTAATTAGGTATTTTTATTTACCCGAATAACCTTTAAAATTTATTTTTATAACAGATAAAAAATTATTTAAAAGAATAAGCTTTTTATTAAATTATATATTTCGAATAATAACACCTTTATTAATTAACGGGTTTTAATTTCTTAAATATTTATAAATCGATAATTAACTAAAAAATTAATTTATATTTTAAAATTTAACTATTAAAACTTTTATTTTTTTATAATATTAATTATTATAACGTAAATTATATAGCTATATATTCGTAAATAAGCTTATTAAAACTGCCGATTAAATATTATAACGCCGTATTAATATGTTTAATATATATAATAAATTTTATATTAATTTTATTAAAAAATTACGTATTTAAAAATGTATATAATTAAAAACGAAAGTAATTAAACGTTATTCCGTATCGTAATCGTTTTTTCTTTAATTATGTACTTTAAACGTTATATATTTCCGTTTTGAATTTAAATATAAAGTATTAAAAATTTAAGTTTAATATTAAAACAAGGCGATTATAATATATTTTAAAATTAAACATTTTTTAAAATTTCGTCATCGTAATTAATAACTTAAAAAACTTTTTTATCTTGATTTTTTAAAATTTTTAAATAATATTTAAACGTTATAATTACTATAACGTACTACATAAGCTTACGAGCCAAACAAGCTCGCAAGCCGTTTTTATTAACATCTTAACTACTTAACTTTAATCGTTAATTTTTTAACACTTATAATATAAAACGTTTTATAAAAAAATTTAAAATAAACTTAACTATCCAGGTTAAAAAACGAAACCCAAAATTTAACTTTAAAAAATTATATTTTATATATAACGTTCCCGAATTTACTTTAAAAACCCGATATTACGGTCGATACACCCGAACCGATATTATCTCCCATTTATAAAAATTAACGCCAACCGAAAAAAAATTTATTATCGAACAAATTTTGAACTTAAATATATAAACGTTTCTTATCCGGTATTAATACGTTAAAAATATAACGAATTTATTATTCGCATAACGTATTACGGAACGTATTAAAATTAATTAAATATCTAACTTTATTAAACGGCAAAAAAAATTCGAAACGTATTTAAATCGAAAAATCGATTATTAAAAAATATTATACGAAAATCCAAAAATATTTCGCAAATAATTCGAATTTATTTAAATTATTATCGCAAAATACGGTATTACAAAAAAAGATATTTATAATTTCGACAAAATTAAATTTTTAATAAAACTTCTTATAATAATAAATATAATAATTATTAATACCGAAAAACGTAAAACACTTAAATAAATTTAATAAAAAAAATAAAAAATAAGTTATAATTATTTAAATTATTAATTTTTAAAATTAAATTATATCGTTATTTATTATTATAAAAAAAAAATTACCTTAAATCTTAATTCCGTAATAACTTATTATTAATAACTAATTAAAAAATCGTATTAAATAATAATAACTAAATAACGAATAAATTAAATTTAAAATAAATTTAATATTTCGATTAATATATTCGAACGCGTACGAAAAAATCGAAACGTTTTTTTATTTTTAACGGTTACGAAAATTATTATTCGATAAAATTCGAAAAATATTACGTTAATTATAATATTATTATATTTTACATACCTGTATATTTTTCGCATAAATTCCAACTTTTT